>LPNX010175682.1:974558-1050732 GCA_001517045.1 Pseudotsuga menziesii | reverse complement strand
TGGTGGCTACTCAAGAACCTAAGAGGATCACTAATAGCTTCTATTCTTAAACAATAGCATTTTTTTTAAATGGAATTCATGCAACTTTTACCTATTCTTAAAAAGATGAGGCCTATATATTTAAAAGGGGATCAATAATGCTTATAAATTTTGTAGATGACCACATAATTGGGAAACCCCATGGAGGTTGAAAGGACAGATAAAAATAGACAACAATAAGTTAATCCTCACTTGTCAAGTGATGGGATTAAGAAAACTTGAAAACTTGAGATGCATAAACCACTTCTGTTTTTTTATTTATTAAGTAAGAAAACATTGTCATCTTTGGGAGCTAAAGAAAAGGTCCATAACTTTTTTATATTCCTTTTCAAGGATCTATTCACCAGAAATAAACATAGAAAACCCTTCATAGGTTGTGAGAGTTTTGGATACTGGGTAAAATTTCATGGAAAACTATTTTTCATTTTGTAGAGGTTGTCCCCTCATGTATATTTGTGGAGCTTTGTGTGGTTACAATAGTTAGTCTGTTGAGCCATCACCATTTGTTTATTTCTAATCTATATGTAATTATCATGTGTTTTCACCATTGTTTATCTACTCATGTGGTTGAGATGGAAATAGTTTTAACACCGGATTCCAACTTCCTAGCTAGACATCATTATACCTTTGGTTCATGGAAAACAGTCTAGTTATGATGTAATGGAAAGGTTTTTTTGTTCAAACAAAGATTTAAATAAACCACATCCAACAAGATGCAACTCTTTTGAAATGCCATTAAAAATAGGAATAAGGATGTTAAGTGTGGTCTAATTAATTCATTAGTTTGATGTTACCTTCGAACAATCAAATGTTACTACTGTAGCATATTTCCTAATTGAAAAATATAGTTTCCGAATTTGAAAAATAAGACTTTCAACCCCCATAATAATTCCCATAGAAACATCCTATATATATAAGAGGCATGAATAAGAATGAAACTTGCGCTTCACTTCATATTATCACACAATGACTATTGTGCCTCCCACCTAATCATATCAGATGTTCTGAAGTTAAATCATTTTCTGCAATTCAATGGCTTCATTCCAAGCTCGTTCCTTGCATACTCTTAAAAAAATAATGTTCCATAAACATTATTATGTTCACAGATTTCGTCAAACACTTTCGTGCATGCTCCATACTTCGGAGTTTTGCATATATATTCACTACTTTTGTACTTAAAAACAGTAATTAGTTAAGACGAGTTATAAACAGATGGGCATAACTTGCCTAGACGATCTAACATTTGCACATTAGTTCATGAGGGAAGCATAGGAATTGGCCTCTTTGTTGAAATCCATTCAAGTGTTTGGATTGATATTTCCGTTGATGTTTATACTAATTTTTAATAATTACGTCGATAGGTTTATATATCTTAGAATTTTTGGGTGGATTACCATCTATGTTTTTTCATATACTCAGAATAATGAGACAAGTGTACTGTGCATATTGTTTCTATGAGCGTCGTCCAAAATTCATAATTAATAATTTTATAAAAAAAATAGCTTAGTTAACATGTGATAAGTACACTTCGTGATAGTTGGAAAAATCAAACTTCAACTTCAACTATTCGATTATTAGATACAACTATTCAATTAATAGATACAACTCTGAGCTTAACACCATTGATGATACAACTATTATCTTAATGTCAACTCCAATCGTGACTTTTACTTAATTGTAATTGCAGTATGTTAACTTTTAAATTAACTATTATATACAACTATTTGTTGGAAAATTAAACTTCAACTTCAACTATTCGATTATTAGATACAACTATTTGATTAATAGATACAACTATGAGCTTAACTCCATTGATGATACAACTGTTATCTTAACATCAACTCAAATCATGACTTTTACTCGAACTGCAATTGTCCATATATTAACTTTTAAATTAATTATTAGAGACAACTATTAGTTGGAAAAATTAAACTTCAACTAACTATTAGATTAATATATATAACTATGATTTTAACTCCATTAATGATATAACTATTAGCTTAACTTCAAGTCTAATCATGACTTTTACTTGAATTTCAATCTCAGATATATTAACTTTTCAATTAACTATTAGATACAATTATTAGCTTGACTCCAATGATTCTACAACTATTAGCTTAACTCCAATGTTTCTACAACTATTAGCTTAACTTCAACTCTAATCGCTTAAGGCTTAGTCTGAGTACATTTGGAATCTAAGAGTCTAGATAATGTGCACTCATGTAACAGTTGAACTCCTAATAAAATCGTTTGAGCTCCTAATAAAATCCCCCATCTGTAAGTTGGGCATCTAGATATATGCATTTATTACGTCGATAGACGTTTTTATTTGAGAGTTGGGGTGGACTAGGACCTATGTTTTTTCATGTACGGATGAGGATGAGACAAGTGTACTATCGAGATTGATTTTATAGCAGTGATTCAGAATTAGAAAGGAATATAAAAAATAACTTGTAGCTAGTTGATGAATCGATAATTGGTATGAATACATGGATAATTCATAGTTGATGAATGGATAACCAATGGTTCATGGAAGATAACTAGAAGAATGTGATATAAAAAGAAAAAGAACATAAAAAATAATTGATAGTTGATAAATGGATAACACAAAGAATGTAGGTGATAACATGTAGTTAGGTATGGATAACTCATAGTTGAACTCCTTTAACTAGAAGAATATGAGGAATAAAAAAATTCCAAATTGTCTTCCATTCCATAACTATTTGTTACCCATTTGATCCCTATCAACGTGATCTGGCCACAAACTATGTGGGTGTGCTAGTTACGTCGATAGGCTTATATATCTTAGAATTTTGGGGTGGACTACCATCTATGTTTTTTCATCTAAGGATGAGAATGAGAAAAGTGTACCGTCCATATTGATTCTACTGGTGTCGTCCAAAATTCATAATTAACAATTTCAAAAAAATAAAAAATCGCTTAGTTAGCATCTGATAAGTATAGTTCGTGATAGTTGTAAAAATTAAACTTAAGCTTCAACTACTCTATTATTAGATACAACTATTCCATTATTAGATACAACTATTAGCTTAAATTCACAGATGATACATCTATTAGCCTAACTTCAAATTCAATCATGACTTTTACTTGAATTGCAATTGTGTATATATTAACTTTTAAATTAACTACTAGATACAACTATTAGCTTAAGTCCAATGATTCTACAATTATTACCTTAACTTCAACTCTAATAATGGTTATATTATATCAATATTATATTAACTATTAGATACAACTATTAGCTTAACACCAATGATTCTACAACAATTAGCTTAACTTCAAATCTAATCATGGTGATATTGGATAACTATTAGATTATTCCAATAGCGATACAACTATTAAATTAAATTTAGATGAACTCTATCTCTTAGCTTGATACTTTGACCTTCATTGTAGTGAAACCATGCATCAAGAACAATCAGTTAAGTATTGTGCAGCTCATGTGACATTTGATCTCCATGTGGAAGTTGAGAGCCGAGTTAATGTGCATAAGGTTAAGTTTAACTCCATTTGGAGGCTAAGAGACGAGATAACTCGGAGTTGTCACATTAACTACAATAGCTTATATTAACTTTAAATTAACTATTAGCTTAACTCTAATGATGATACAACTATGAGCTTAACAACCATAAATTAAGTGGTGGTTATATTAGGTTAACTATTTACGTCAATAGATGTTTTTATTTGAGATTTGGGGTGGAATACAACCTATGCTTTTTCATCTATGGACTAGGATGAGACAAGTGTACTGTCAAGAATGATTATATGGAAGTCGTTCAAAATTCAAAATAAACAAGTATATATATAATAACTAGAAGCTAGTTGATGAATGGATAACCAAGAGTTCATGGCAGATAACTAGAAGAATGTGAGATAAAAAGAAAAATATATATAAAAGTTAATTGATAGTTGATAAATGGATAACATGAAGAATGTCGATGATAACATATAGCTAGGAATGGATAACTCATAGTTGAACTCATTTAACTAGAAGAATATGAGGAATAAAAAATATTTCCAAATTGTCTTCCATTCAATTCATAGTTATCTTTCAACCATTTAATCCCTATCGGCGTGATCTAGACACAAACTATGTGGATGTGCTAGTAGATACAAGTAATTGACACATTCTTTAGGAAAAAAACATTATCAATGTGTCAAATATACCTCTCGAGGTATTTCAGATATATTAATCTTAATAATATGGTTTTTGCTAATAGGTTTTTGTTTGAGATCGAATGGAAACAATACATGAATATATCTGTGAAGATAACTGGGAGAACATAGTAGCACCAAAGCAGCCATGGGAGTTGTTTCCGGGATGATGATAATTGAGTGACAATCTTGTTTGCAACAACAAAATTCATCAGTTATTACTGCAAAGAAAATTATATTCATAAATTTTTCAAAAAAATAAATTGAACATTTAACGCATGGATTTCTCCATATTTACAATGTGAGATGTGCCAATGGACTTTTGGTTCACCAATTTGATATTGTATTTGGATAGTTGATTTGTACTTCAAATCATTAGTTTTAATTTTTTTTTTTTAAACAAAGTATATTATATAAATGTGGGAGAAATTTAATACAAAAGAGACAAAAGCAGACCTCATGTTCTCTCCATCTCTTCTAACTTTTTGAAACTCTCATGCATCTCAGTTCATGCATTCTTTTTTAAATTAATTTATTATTCACCTTCCCATTCGTTTTCTCAGCCTTTTTAATTGTTTTTTTTTAACTAAGATTTACTTTAGTTGAGTTTCCATGATTTCTCATTTAAATATTCTTTCTTTTTTTATTTTGAGTTAATTAATTGCATTTGCTCACTTTCAAATTTTATGATTAATTTAATTAATTGCATATTTCCTTTTACATAATAATAATTCAGTATAATATTTTTCTAAATATATTTAGAATGATTTTATTACTTCAAATTGATACTTTAATTTAATTGTTGATTTTTCCTTTTACAACGGGAATATCACTGGTTCCATGCTCCGTGCATGCCCTTCAAATATTCACCGGTTTAGTATTTTTTATTATCTATTGGGTTCTCATTGCGATGAGGATATCAAGGGTTCCATGCTCCATGGATGCTCTCCAGATACCCCCCCCCTTTGGTGGGGATTTGGTATGATGTATGATACATTGGTAACTCGGTTCGGTCGATCCTATTAAGGGACTGGTGGTTCCTGGATAATAAGTCTATGTCCTTATTTTGCACCCTCCAGTAAGTTCCTTGTGAGTGATCGAATCCTTGAGCTACCGTCATGGAAACACTCATCTGACTAGAGAGAGATTCTCTCGCTCTTTCCCAATAGGTCATGTGAAAAAAATTTAGTCTTATGTATAATATCTTAATATAGCCTCATTACCTGAAGTGGACCAATTGGCAATCTCTATCCAACACCTGCATGTTTAAACATCAAGTGCATTAAATGTTCTTAAAACAAGATTATAAATATAAGCATTCAATCACCATTGAAATCATTTCACATTTTGGATATTCATTCAATCGCTATCGAAATCATTTCATTTTTCACATAAACTTTTGATTGAACTATCGAAATCAATCTACATTTTTCACATAAACATTTTGAGCATTATTGAAATCATATCAAAATCACATAGAATTTCGATCACTATCAAATCATATCGAAATCACATAAACTAATCATCATCAATACAATAGACAGTTTCCAAGAAATTATCTTTAATAATTACATACCAGTTCCACACATGGTTGGGTCATTTGAAACCGAATGCCCTCAAATAATGAGACATAAAATATAGGTCTGAATCCACACATAAACTAGTCAATCACAATAGAATGAGCTCAAATAATAATGCAACGATCAATGTCTCCCGCAGGGGGTGTAGCTCAACCGATGATTCACTTGATATGAAGGACATGTTGTAAATGGAGGTCATGAGTTCAAATCACCCTGATTTACCCATGACCCATGCTTGCAGGCTATGTAGGTGCACCTAGGGGTATAGTGGTAGTGGGATTGGATCCCTACACCCCATGTCACACGACTACCAACCCAGTCCCTAGTTGTTGATTCCCCTAGTACAAAAACAATCATGGTGATCCATGTCAAAAGTCAATTCCAAAATGGGTCACTACACTAGGAGGGTGCTACCCTTCATTAGTATGGTGAGAAGACAATGTTACCAAGGATAGATTCTTAGTAGCAATAGGATTCAATGAAGATGGACATTTACAATCATAGGGTGATTCGTGTTCATATATTTTACAACAATGAGAATATTTTTCACTCCTTAGTAGCTTCCCCCAATTATTGGGACAAATGTGATCAAATTTCAAGAGTTCGTCTTACTTTCAATTTGAAGGGAATATATTAAACTAACCCTTCAATGATTAAGGCTTACTATAATTAATTGTGCTTCTATTAACAAGTGTGAATTAAGTAAATTCTTTATACAAAATAATGTGAAAATAAAATATTGACCTTCCAAATGTGGCAGAGAATGGAAGAGGTGTGGGGAAGTGGACACCTCTTATTGGGCGGTGCCAATGAGTGGACATTGTCAATGTCAATATATGGTTTGTTTCTATATTTATTTCTTTTCACGATCTTTTCAATGTTCAATTTTAAAAAAAAAATGAATTGTTGCAAATTTGTTGTCCATTCCCAAGAATGGACTATTGCATTAATGCATTACCCATGAATAGTTGTTGATAGTTAGTTATTTACTGCAGTCCATTCGTATCCCAAGCATTCAAAATGAGAATGGAATAATAGTAATCCAAGTATTCAAAATTGTAATCTATTCATAAATTGTTGTAAACTAAACCTTCTTGTATTGACTTATATACCTATTCAAGACCATTTGTATATTAAACCTTGAACTCAAAAGGGAATATTTAAGTCACCAAATTCAATTGATACATAGTCAAAAAGAACCTATCTATCCTTCTTGATTTTCAACAACACTCTCTTCCCCTTGATTCATAGCCGCCACTCACCCATAATACATTATACAACCTAGTGAGAACTCTAAATAGTCCTTTTTTACATAGGTTGCATTTAGTGGCTATTTTTACCTGTGAATTGAAAAATGGTACTACAAGTAGCACAACATTTTTTCCAGAAATAAAATTACAAGTTTTTAGAAATGCATCAACTAATTTTCTTAATCTCATAAAAATAAATAAAATTAACAATTTTTATTTTAAAATTATTTATTAATATTTGAAAAAAAATAACAAATTAAATATTTTCAAATATAAAATTAATAAATTAAAAACCTTTAAAACAACAATAACAACAACAATTATATATATATATATATATAAAAGAGCGGTAATATAAAATAATAAATTAAAAAAATATTAAACTAAAATCTTTATTACTAATTTTCACATTTTATTTAAAAATAAATAAAAATTATTAAAAATCCCAAAATTTTCTTAAATTTTTTTTAAAACATATATTTAAAAAGTTTAAAATTAAAATTTAAAAACGTTTAAAATTAAAAAAAAAAACACTATTTAAAAATTAAAAATATATATATAAATTAAAAATTAAAAAATTAAAAAACTAACTAACACACTCCTCCTTACCCTTCCTCTCCCCTACTTCTACCCATCCCTCTCCCTCCTTCGTCGCCCCCTTTCTATCCCACGCTACTCCTTCCCCTGCTCCCCCTTCTCCTTCGCATTCCCCTCTCCTCCCACGCCACTCATTTCCCCACCTCTCCCCTCTCCAACATCCTATTCATCCCTCCCTCCCCTCCTTGCCACTTGTCCCCCATCCCCTCCCCAGCATCCCATTCCCCATTGACTTCCCCACCCATAGGTGTCAATTGAGCCACATCTCAATGTCGCACATAGATCAATTCCGGACATCGAGTTGTGGCCCGATAGGCACCCACAGGTGGGGCAGTGAGCAGGGAAGGGGGTGTTGGGAAGGTGAGGGGGGAGGGGAAATGGAGCAAGGGAGGGGGTAAGCGGGCGAGGGGAAGAGGAGAGGGAAGAGGGGGAAAAGGATGGAGGAAGGGGGCACAGGGGAGGGGAGAGGGAGGGAGGAAAGGGTTTCGAGGGAGGGGGAAGGGAAATACTTTAGGCTTATTTTTTTAATTAAATTTTTTCTTTGTTTTTATTAATAGTTTTGTTTATAAATTTTAATGGTTATGCTTCTTAATTTTAGTTTTGTTATTTTATTTTTTAATGTTCTTTTAATCATTTTTATTTTTTAATCTATTTTTTTATAAGTCAAATTTTAAAATTCTATTTAAAAAATATCAAATTGTCATAAAAATTAAATTTTTTAGTAGAAATTTTGTTGTTTAATAAAAAAATTCTTTTTTTTTAAAATAAATGTTTAAGAAAAATTTCTAAAAAATATATTAAAATTGGGGAGGGGTAATTGATGGCTATGAAGATGAAAGGCCCTATTTTCATGGTTTAAAAAATGCTATAATGTTAGAACTACTTTTTTATTTAGAGGTTGATTTTAATATTTTCTACCAATAACATGGATTGTTGATTCCATGCTTTTCAAACAAGTTATAATTTTATCCTTTGAAAAAATTGGTATGTGGCTAGTGGCATTAGTTTTCTATTCAAGGGTTGATTTTTAGGCTATTTTTAGCAACAATATGGATTTTTAGGGCATTGATTGTGTTTTTAACCTTGAAACAAAAAGAAGTGTTGTTGGTAGCATCACATTTCAATTTGAAGGTTCATTTTGGTGTTTTTTACATAAAAAAAGGATTTTTAGGGCTAGATTTCTCATTGTGAGTATATACTTCTTGTTATGTTATATAATGTGTTCCAGAAATGAATAACAACATAGAGTCGCTAGGCTATTACCAAAATATGTAGTGAAAAATCCATTTAACACACAAACCCTAATGAAAATACACAAAATTGCTTGCATTGAACTTCAAAGGAAAAATGAGGAATATTTACTTACCATTCCTCCAAGGATAAAAATAAGAAATTTGCATTTCCTTATAACTCCGTGATTCATTTTCTTGGTCTAAACTATAGGTTGTGATAAAGAATGATGTCTAATCTACTCTAATCCATGTGAGATTATACATAAAACTCAACTCGAGTAACCTGCGTACCACGCCATGGATCATATTTACACTTGAATAACCTATCTCAGGATTGATTACGTCCAAAGAAAACCTACGAGATTTTCTAGTACTGATTACATCTAAAGACAACCTACAGGATTGATTACGTCTGAGCATCGTGCTTCACCAGGATTGTTCCCGCTCAGACAACCTGTCTCATTTCCCATGTGATATATTATTCATATGTTATTTCTAGCATGTGATAATTGCTTCACAGTGAGATCTAGGAGCTAGATAAATACTCACAATATAAGTATTTTACAAAATATGGAAGAGAACAATGAAAGAGAGCATAATAGCATACACAAATGTAGTCAATAACTGATAATATTATGACTGTACAACTTGTACATATGTGTGGTTCATATTTATAATAAAATGGGGAAAATTTGTGATCCCTTCGAGGCCATCTGGATGCATACAAGTGTCAGGATAGGATTTGACCCCTAAACCCCTCTAGGTTGACCAATAGGCTCCAAAACCTAACCAAACAGTCATGAATGCAAGTGTGAACATGTATGGAGGCATGTTGGATCACAAACGCATGCATGAAATGCATGGGTGAACACATGTGTGAGTGGGAGAGTCTCTAGGATCTAATAAATTCCCAAGAAGACCACACAAAAACCTCATTCACACACTAGCGGCCCTAGTCAAAGAAGGAAGTGGTCTATAATCAATGCAGGTGCCTGGGATGTCAGGATTCTCAAAATAGAGCGCCTCAAATGTCAGGAATATGTTCAAAATGGAGCACCTCAACTGTGAGTTAATGAGCCAGAAACACCTATTTGACAAATATAGATTGGTATATCCTAAGTAGGACCATATAACATAAGTACAAGACAAATGAAAATGCCTCCTAGGTGTAATATCATGGTACTAAGGTATATTAATTATCTAACACCCCCCCTTAATCCTAAGTTAGTACATCTTATACCAAATGATTTATTAAGGCCTTGGAAACTAAGGCACAAGTCACATTTTACAACAAAATTTTATTAGTCCATGTAACTGAGGCAAGGAGGAAAACCTCATGGGACAAAACCTCCCCTCAAAAATGGACATGACCGAGATGATAAAAAAATGGCTTCCATGGGTTCTCTTATTCACTTGAATAAGCTGAAAGAACAACTTCTTGGTGATGTACTTGGTGAAGATGTTGTGGATGCCAAGATCATGCATCAAAGTTTTGTAGACAAAGATCATGTGGAGAGGCCCTTTGATGGTCATCATTTGATGATGGAGGAGAATCATAAGAATTTATTTTGCTACAAGCATACTCTAATATGGAAGCATAATCAATCATGGAAAATATATCTCTGCAAACTCTTTCCCAAATAACATCAAAAGATTTAACAAAATCTGCCTCATGTGCAACTGCCATATCATGAATAAAACCATGAATCTTCTTCCCAATTTGATGAAGTACCTTAATAACTCTGTAAAAAATATCATGAGGCTCTAAAATATCAAAATGTATGTCATATACAATATAAAATATCATAGTTATGGTGTCTCCATGAGCAAATGGATCCATACTGGGAGAAGAGTGAGCAACTAGATCACCTTGACAGTTTAGTGAACCTGGAGGGTATGGAGACTTGAGATTTGGGCCATGGATGGTAAAATAAAGTCCAAAAATATGGAACAGCAGTCCCATGAAAACATTACATTTGTTTCGAACCAATGAAATACATACAAGACAAAATTTAGAAACATACACAAGTGACATAGCATTGGAAACTAGGCAATTTTGAGATTTTCCAGCTAGTGATCTTGAGGGTTGTCGGGAATTTTGGTCATGAAATGGTTGGAGAAATGATTTTATGAACATCACAGGCTGTATATTATCCTATATATCACCTTCAAAATCAGAATGGGAAATATCTGAATGGATTGGGAAAGAGCTTTCAAAAGACACATTAAAAAATAGTGAAAAATGACTAGTTTATGGAGGAAGCTTCAATGAACTGGTTGGGGTTTCTTCCAAGAAAGGGATGGATCCTTCAAATTATGATATATTAGAAGGTAAATCAAAATAATTTACATCTAAAACATATATATCATAAATGGGTTTCTCCCATGCACACAAAGAATGCACAATCTTACCATCTCCTTGCTTGCACTCACATCTTCTTGCAAAATATGGAAGATCAATATTGTTCTACTCAAGGATATTTGTCATGATTTCCATATTATTTATGAAGCAATAAATTTCAATATGTGAGCCTCTTCAATAACCACATGTGGGTCTCTCTCTCTTTTTCTTCCTCCTTCTAGATATCAAACTCCCATCAGTTGAACTGGAGCTTTCTGTATTTGAATGCTTCTTCTCTTTCTCTCTTTGATTTTCAAATATTTATTCTTTCCTTTGGCTTGAATTGATACACCAACAGAAAGGGATTTATCCTTGGTGGATTTGATGGCACCCATTTGAACTAACTTTTCTTTCTCCTGAGTCAAAGAATCCATGAATTCTGGTAGCACAAACATCCTCCAATTTCTATTTATGAGCTTGCTTGAGTGGAATGTTGAAACAAACACATAATACTAAGGCCCTAGCTTAGAAAGGATAGATAGGATTAGCTAGTCTTATTTCTTCTCGATTCCACACTATTTCAGCTAAATTACTAGCGCTTTAAACTTGGTGAAGAAGTCTTGGATAGTATCATAGTGAGCTGGACTAAGGGAGATTAGCTCATTTTCAAGTTGATGGCCTCTCATCTCATAATTCTTCCCAAATAATGACTCAAGCTTGATCCAAACATCATTGGGTGTGCCAATAATTTATACATGAAAGAGGATATCACTTTAAATACTAAGGAAAAGCTTTCTAAATGCTTTATCAAGTCGATTGAAGAACTTATCTTTCTCTACAACAAATTTGGGTTTGACTTCAGTCCCTAGGTGACTCTTTACAGGCCTTTCGACCTCATCTGGATCACCATTTTGGAATTCCATTCTAAATTTTTGAATGGGGTAAGCAATATTTGATTTTTATCTATTTTGATTGTTCACTGAGTGACAAAATCTATGTTGTGCCTGTAATGCAAACATTCAAATTTTCTGGAAAAATTCCCTAAACAACAACTCAAACCTCGCTAGATTTGATTTGCAGCTCCAACCAGGCCTCACACCATGTGATAATTGCTTCATAGTGAGATATAGGAGCTAGATAAATATTCACAATCTAAGTATTTGGTAAAATATGCAAGAGAACAATGAAAGAGAGCAAAATAGCATACACAAATGTAGTCAATAACGGATAATATTATGACTGTACAACTTGTACATATGTGTGGTACATATTTATAATACAATGGGGAAAATTTTGATCCCTTGGAGGCCATCTGGATGCATACAAGTGTCATTCTAGCATTTGACCCCTAAACCTCCCTAGGTTGACCAATAGGCTCCCAAACATAACCAAACAGTCACGAATGCAAGTGTGAACATGTATGGAGGCATGATGGATCATAAATGTAGGCATGGAAGGCATGGGTGGGCACATGTGTGAGTGGGAGAGTCTCTAGGAGCCAATAAATGCCCAATAATACCATAAAACAACCACATTCACACACTAGCGCTCCTAGTCAAATCAGGAAGTGGTATGTAATCAATGCAGGCACCTGGGA
Source organism: Pseudotsuga menziesii (assembly GCA_001517045.1). Classification (NCBI taxonomy): domain Eukaryota; kingdom Viridiplantae; phylum Streptophyta; class Pinopsida; order Pinales; family Pinaceae; genus Pseudotsuga; species Pseudotsuga menziesii. The sequence goes on along the minus strand of LPNX010175682.1, from coordinate 1,037,920 downwards.
TGCCAGGATGATCAAACTGTAGCACCTCAACTATCAATATTTTCAAAGTGGAGCACCTCAACTGTGAGTTAATGAGCCAGAAACATGTATTTGAACAATATATATTAGTATAGCCTAAGTAGGATCATATAACATAAGTACAAGACAAATCAAAATGCCTTCTAGGTGTAAGATCATGGTACTTAGGTCTATTAATGCTCTAACATAGCATAGAATCATATCAAGACTCATTACATCCAAAGATAACCTATGAGATTTGTCAGGACTTATTACATCCAAGGATAACCTACACAATTGATTACGTCTAAGAAACCTACAATTTTATCCAGTATTTTACGCTCAGACAACCTGTCTCTCTAGCTATGTTAGAACACATCACTCCCTCTTTCAAGGGTCTTGTTAAGAATCACACCAAGTCTTTCTCTGAAGTACTCGAACTTCACTCTTGCTAGATTCTTGTTCAATACATCAGCTATCTGCTCATTTGTTACCACATCCTGGAGCTTCACTACTCCTATATGCACCATATCCCTAATATAGTGGAACTTGATATCAATTTGCTTCAAATTTTCATGGAAAACAGAGTATTCTGACAACTTCACACAACTCTAATTGTCGTAGAAGATACAATTCACATCCAATTAGAGATCAAACAAGTTATACAGTACATTTCGTAGCCACGCTGTCTCGCAACTAGCCAAGAAAGCAACAACATACTCTGCCTCATTGTACTCAGCGCTACGCATGATTTATTCCTATTGAACCAAGAGATCATGCCATATCTCAGGCTAAAGCAGCAACCTGAGGTGATCCACCTGGAAATGGTGCTACCTACCCAATATGAATCAACATAAATGTGTAGGTTAATCTTCTGATTCACATCATATTTGAGCCCATAATCCACTATACCTTTTAGGTACCTCAATACATGATTTCCAGTTATCAGGTGAACATGTCTCAGATCCATCAGGAACTGGCTTAGGGTGTTCACCGCAAAGCATACGGATGCCCTTGTATTCTTCAGGTACATCAATGAGCCAGTCATATAATGATGCATCATGGCATCAACTATATTGGATGAAGCATCACTCATAAGCTTCAAGTTAGATTCCATAGATGTGGTTATTTGCTTGCAGTGCAACATTCTGAATCTCTTAAGAATATCCACTACATACTTTCCTTGACCAAGGAATATCCCATCTATACTCTGCCACACCTCCATGCCTAAGAAGTAGTGCATCATACCTATGTCTTTTGTCTCAAACTCTGTATAAAGTACCCTCCTTTCATATTTAATGAGTTTATCTTATCCTGTCATAAACAAGTCATCGACATATAGAAGGAACATCACTGGTATTCCTTCTTCAACCTTGAATTGAAGGTTGGAATCTACTTTAACCTTGGTAAATACCAGCCTCATTAGGAATTTATCCATCCTACCATACCATGTCCTTGGTGCTTGTTTCAATCCATACAAGGCCTTCTTCAATTTTCACACATGGTTCTTCATGTCATGTGTCTCGAATCCCAGTGGTTGTTCCACATACACTTCCTCCTCAACTACACCATTCAAGAAATTTTTCTTAACATCCATCTGGTGTATCTTCCATTTCATAACTGCAGTTAATGCATGTATGGTCCTAATGGAAGTGTACCTAGCCATGGGTGCAAATGTCTCTTCGTAGTCTATGCCTTGTTTCTATGAGAAGCCTCTTTCTATGAACCTTGCCTTGTATTTCTCAATGCTTCCATATGCAACATGATTGATCTTGTAGATCCACTTCGAAGTCACAACAAACTTCTTTTTTGGTCTCAAAACTATCTCCCAGGAATCATTCTTCGTGATCGACTGATACTCCTCGATCACAACATCCTTACATTATTTCTCTTCTACAACCTCTTCATAGGTAGAAGGTTCTATGTCAATGATGTCACATAGTAAGGCCATATAGATATTGTAGTAATTTTCCATTTTTCTCTCTCTATGTAATCCTTCTAGAGTGCCATACCTTTCTACTTCTCGTATGAGCTTTCATTCCCATGCCATTTTTCTCTTGTGGGAGTCTTTCTCAAGGATTATCTCTACTAGCTCTTGTGGTTCTACCATGTCATGATCTTCATGGTCTTCTAGATTTGATTTTCCAATTTCCATATCAAGGGCTCTCGTATATTTAGGTTCCTTGACCTCTTGAATAGGTGTCCTCCTGGATCTGAAGTATGTCAAGTCTTCATCAAAGATTACATCTCTATTGATTTCGATATTCTTGAATATTTGGAAGTATATTCAGTAGGCCTTTGATGTATCATTTTATCCTACATATATACCCTTCTTCCCACAAGGATCTAGCTTGGTCCTTTTCTCCTTTGGGATATGTATGTACACTGGGAAGCAAAATATTCTCAAGTGGCTGACTTCTGGTTTCTCTCATGAGAAATCCTCTTCAGGAGTCTTGTGGTTAAGTACTCGATGAGGAATATAGTTTTGTACATACACATTTCTCCTTATTTCCTCCTCCCAAAGGTGCATAGGAATATCCTGGTCATGCATCATTGCTTTTGTTGTTTCCATGATGGTTTGGTTCTTTCATTCTGAAACCCCTTTCTTCTGTGGATTGTATGGAGTACTCAACTCCCTCTTAATATTAGACTCTCTATAGAGTTCCTTGAATTCTTACGAGATTAATTCTCCACCATTATCTAACCGTAGAGTATTTATCTTTCTATCAATTTGGTTCTTGACCAATGCATTATATTCCTTGAACTTACTAAAAAAAATCATTTTTCCCTTTATAGAAATATATCCAAGTGTTATGTGAGAAATCATCTATAAAGGAAACATAGTACACATACCCACTTCATGAGCTAGAAGACATGGGTCCACATATATCTGAGTGTCCTATCTCCAGTATTCCCTTGGCCTTTCTCTCACTGTTTGGAAATGTATTCTTTGCATTATTTCCTTGTGCAAATCCTTTGCAAAATCCTTCATGCTTTACCTGGATCTCTGGAAATTCATAGACTGCTTTGATTTCCATCGGTAGTGCTCTGTATTACACATGTACAAGCCTTCTGTGACATAGTTCACTTGGTTCAATTGACTCATGAACTAGTTCTTGTTCAAGATGTCCTTTAATATTGTACAAGCCTCCACATTCTTCTCCAATCATTGTTCCATCCTCTATTGTATTCCCTCTCGGCCACATCAGAACTTGGCCATCAACAAATGCAGCTCTAACTCCCTTTGCAACTAGTGCAGAGTTGGAGAGAATATTCTTCTTCAATCCTGGAACATATAGCACATCCTTCATCTTTAAGGATTTCCTAGAGTCAATCATCCTTCTCTCTTTTGAATATTTTGTTTATCAGTTCATCGTCTTTGACAACATGAGCATGGTGTCTCCTTTTCCTGATGGGACAATATATTGAAAAGTGTTCATTTTCATCACAAGTATAGCATCGAACATTTGAAGGATCTATCTTGGTATTCTTTTGTTTCTTTTCCTTCTTCTCATTGTTATGAAATTTCTCCTTCTTCTTCTTCTTCTTGAATCTCTTCCTGGTGTGAAATATGAGAGATTGGTCTTCAGTTCCTCCCATATTCACTTCTCTTTTCATGATTCAAGCTTCTTTGCTTGCACATTCTTCTCGGAGTCTTCTGAAAGATGTCAACCTCCTTCTTGCACAAATTCCTTGAATGAATGATTCCCATGATCTAGGGAGACCATTCAAGTTAGTCATTACAATTTCTCCTTGTTTGATTCTCTTAAACCATTTCAAGTTATTCTTTCATTTGAGAAACCCTTGTGAAGTAATATTGTATAGTCTCAAAGTTTTGTATCTTCACATTCTTCAATTGGTTCCTCAAAGTCATATTTCAGTTGATGTTCTTTCCTTTGAACATCTTTGTCAAAGCATCATATAATTCCTTTGGTGTCTTCAATGAAGACACATGGGGGATTTGGTGACCCTTAATATAATATGAAATAATTCTCTTGGCCTTATCCATGCTTCTCTTATGAGCATCCTTAGCCTTATCTCCCTATGGTTCTAGAACATCCTCGGTGATGTACCGATCTAAATCATTTTCTTCAAGGATCAGGGAGATTATGTACTTCCATGCTCAGAATTTATCAGCCCCTCCAACCTTGTCCTCAAGATAAGTATGCTGAGTCATATTTTCAAATGAGAACCTCAAATGGAAATAGAAAATATTTATATCTTACCGATTTGAGGTGTACGGCATGGTTTCGGAGCTGGATGACCTAGGGTTTGTCATAGAAACCCTAATTTTCTAAACTTGGAGTTTGGGAATTTTGTTTTGATAGAAAGATACGCCTCATTGAGGAGATTTACTCAGTAAGGTCACTTTCTGAAGACTGAGGTGGAAAGCCTCTGAAACTTGATTCCCTAGTTTCTCTTGGAATTAGTGACATGGTAAAATTGAAACTTCTTCAAAAATGAAACTGCTTCCAACAAAATATGTGCCCTACTAAGGCGAGTTATCCTAGCCCTCTTTTCTTGATGATCTATGGAGAGAACACCTTGAACTAGGAAGCCCTAGTTTCCGCAACTAGACAGTGCCTTCTTTTAGAGAGGCTCTAATACCATGTTATTTTTTCTATATCTTATTATCTTAATTAGAATCTTTGTTTGAAATAATAACAAGTACACCAAGATGCATAAGATATAACATATACACAAGACACAAATATTTTCATTAGGGAAACCATAAAGGATAAAACCCCGCAAACTTCCTTGGAATAGTACAATCACAAAGACTATGTCATAAGATGATCAATCCCAGTAATAAGAAGTATTCAACAACTATCTATCTCTCCTCTCTTATCTCTTTCTCTCTCTCATGAGAATTTGAGTGAGTGTGAGTTGTTTATAAATGAGGGAAAGTGCCTCCCTATTTATACTAATCAAATGAAAGACCTTTTACATGACTGGGATGACCTGTTTCACTAATAGGGACAACTTCTCCAATATAACGATTCGTATCCAACATATGCAAGACTAGTCAGCAATATTTACAAGCATGTCCCTTATATCATTGGTTGCATCTCATTTTTCACAAACCCTTATTAATTTGATTTAATAGGAACAAAAGATTTTACACTTAAATCGCCTACTTATACCTTACAAATATTATAATTTTGACACAATTTTCATAACAACATAATTTAATGAAATAGTGTAAAAACTTTTGAACTGGGGACTTAAGACAAGGGTGTCCCCTCTACATGTTATTTTATATTATTATGGTTGAATATCTTAGTACAAACCTAGAAAGAGAGTGATTGGAAGGAGGGATGGAGGTTATTCTTATTATCAGGTGGGTCAAAGTTATTATTCATTCCTAAATCATAACTGATACATGCTTATGGGATGGCATTCTTCTATAATTGCATCCAGATTCAAGAATGTCTTGGAAAAATTTTTGAATGATCCAAAAAAAAAATCAACGATGCCAAGAGAAAAAAATTTGGTTGGAATATTTCATCCATTCTAATGTAAACAATCTTGAGAATTCTAATATTTTCAAGTGTAACCAATTATAGATCCTTTAAATATCTAGGAATTCCAATTACATTGAGACATACCAAATCAATTTTATGGGTCCTTATAATTCAAAAATTCAAAACCAAGATGCAATAGTGGGGAGAACAATGGATAAATAAAAATGAAAAGTTTATCTTAATCAAATTGGTATTATCATCTCTTCCAATATTTCAATGCCCTACCATGTTAGCACTTTTTGGCATCATGAACTAGATTGGAAAAATAAATCATGAAATTTATTTGGCAAGGAGGATAGTCCTATTAGAAAAAATATGAATTATTGAAGTGAGAAACAATGAGAGCTTTCTTATAGAATGGAGGGATAGGAATAAAGTATCCCAAGTTAGTGAATTTAGCTTTAGGTGAAAATCTTCTTTGGACCTCATCACATAAGGTAACACACATGGAAATCTCGTTTGCCAAAAAAAGTATTTGGGATCTATTAGGGAACATTTTTTAGATAGAATGAATCTATTCGCCAAAGGTTATTCTATTTGGAATCTATGTAAAACTTCAGAGTCCTTAACCATCATCATTTATCTTGGGTGCTTGGAAATGGAAGCTCATCAATATTTAGGAGGATTGGATTATGGCAAGGCATCACTCTCCTCCTTTACATCTTTGTCAAATGTTAAAGAATGGTTGATTATAAGTCATGGATTTAAAACTCTATTTCGAATACAAGAGTGGGATCCCAATGGAAAATGGAAAGGTTGGAAACATTTATATCTTGCTCAGGGTATTTTCTTCCAATTCAATGAACTACTTCCTTACCTTCAAGTTGTTTCTCTATTAGTACTAGTTCAAAAGATAACACGGGATAAGGTCCAATTGTTGGGATCTATTCAATCAAAGAGAGATATAAATTGCAACTTAGAGAATTGAAAATGACAACAAAGTATAAATGATATTGAAATTCATTTGGAACCCTGATGCCCTTCCAAAAGTAAACATGTTTTCCTAGAATCTAAATCATAGAAATTCTAACAATAAAAATCCTGAATAAAAAAGAGATTGTAGGGCCATCCTTATGTCCTTTGTTCCTCTTAGAAAACTATACATCTTCTCATCTACTATAAGAATGTTACTTTACTCAAAAAATATGGAAAACATCACTATGAGATTTGGGAAACCCAATTATGCCTCCACACAATTGGAAGCACTTATAACCAATATCATTGAAGAATAATATTTCCCTTCAAATAATCTATATGGGTCTCCAAAAACACCTAATATAAAATGAATGGATGGATAGAAAAAAAAGTATTCAATGCTTTTAGTAGTCCACTCCAATGCAAGTTGCACATCATGTGAGATGGATAATGAGCAAAGCATTCCACTCAGAACATAACCTTGATATATCAATTGGTGTTCTAGTGACATAGAATAAACTATGGATTTAAGATACTATTGTTTAAATAATGCAACTTCGAAGAATATTCTACTTTTACCTTACATCATTATTATTCTTCCTTCGGGAGATGTCACTAATGTAAAAGGTCATGTAAAAGTCATGAGGTAAACCCTTCGTTGTAAGTCGGGTCATTAGTACCCATTGTGATTTTACCAAGGCAAGTCAGCCCTGTCAATTTGATAGATCATCCTTGTTAGGTAAAATGTCAGTTGGGAAACTAGTATAAATAGGGAGGTTCCCTCCCTCATTTATACACACTCACTCACACTTGTATTGCACAAGAGAAAGAAAAAAAGGAGGGACAGAGAAGGAGGAGCACTAGTGTATTTGGTGTTTTGGATCTTATGATTGGGGTTTGGTCTCTCTATTTATGAGACCTTGTTCTTTGATCAATGCATTATGTCAATCTGTATTGAGGAATTTTTTGCTAGGTTTTTCCCTTTAGGGTTTCGCATGGTGAATTGATGTGTACCTTGTGATTGTGTTTCTTTTAGTGATATTCTTTATGATGTTAATGTTAAAATGTTTTAACTACTTATCAAGTTAGGAATTTAGTTATAGTAACATAGAAAACTTAACAGGGTATCAGATCTAGACTGAAAAGAATGGCTTTCATGAGGTAAATCTCTCTCTCCTTCTTCGGACAAGAAAATTAGGGTTTTCTACTAAAGCGTATTTTTTGACTACACGTGACATAGGGAAGTGCACCCATCTTAGGCGCATCTTTTGGCACCAGGATCAAATTTTTTTAGTGGGAATATCCTATGGAAATTCAACCCCTAGTTTGGCTTGGAGCCAGAAAATGAGATCCATAACTAGAAAGTCCAGTCTGAAATATTACAAGTCTAGTTTCAAGGGTTATAATTTGGTTCTTTATAAATTGATTATACCAACATACTCACTTATGTCAAGCACATATTTTGGTCTGTACATTTTTCATTTCTGAGAAATTTCATTTTTTGTCATTTTTTGTTCTCTGGGACAAGATGTCTCAAAGAACTAAGCTTGATGACAAATTGGAAGGAATAGAAAAATTATGTTCTTGGAAATATATAATAGGACTCATTCTAGAAGAGAATTATCTTGCAAAGTTTCACAAGGAAGTTGTGTTGGAGCTCGAAAAAAATGAATCAAAGTAAAAATACAAGAAAGACATTATTAGAGCCAAGAGGATCATAGTAGATTCTATCAAGGATCACTTGATTCCTCGATTATCTTCCAAGGATACACCTAAGGATATGTTTGATTCCCTATCAAGAATTTATGAAGGAAGAAACATCAACTGAAAGATGAATTTGAGATCCAAACTCAAAAGTACAAAGATGAGAAAGGATGAATCTATCCAAGAATACTTCACAAGGGTCTCTCAATTCAAAGAACAAATAAAAGAAATTGAAGACAATAGTGATGAAGTTGAACTACTAATGACCACTCTTAATGGTATTACTAGACCATGGGACTCCTTCATCCAGACAATCTGTGCAAGGAAGGGAAGCCTACAATTTGATGTCCCACAGGAAGAATGTGTTCAAGAAGAAGCTAGAGTAGCTAACTGAGCAACACTATTTAGATAACGACCATGCCATAGATAATCATAATAGAAGAAGAAAAGGACAACATCATTTCAATAAGGAAACTCATAAGCGGTCTTATCCTCCTAATAAGTTTCAAAATAATAAAAAGGGATATTACAAGCACAAATATTTCTCCTCTTATCAATGTTACCATTGTGATAAGATAGAACACATTGCCAGCAATTGTCCAACAAAGAGAGAAGAATAATAACAAAAGACATCATGCTCATTTAGAATAAGAGGAAGAAGAACCTCTTAAGAAGTTAGAAAAATAAAAAGTTGAAAAATATGTTTTATAGATGGTTAATTTCTTGTGTGGCCTAGAGGTAAATCTCTAGAAAATGCATCTGTCATTGGGATAGAAGAAGATGGCATGTAAGGCCATTCAGAAGCAACCTTGATTCATGATACTAAAAGTTCATGTGAACTATGGCATATAAGGATTTCTCACAAAATCTACAAATCCCTACCACATGTGATCAAGGTAGTCATGGGTCTTTAAGATTTAAAGATTGATCAGGAAGGAATATATAAAGGATGTGTGAAAGGGAAGGACATAAAGCATCCATTTTCAATGAACGACACCAAGTTAGAAGACGTATTGGAACTTATACACTCAGATTTATGTGGTCTTATGTTTTCAAAATATTTAAGTGGGTATGTATATTATGTAACTTTCATTGATGATTACTCTTGTAAATCTTGGGTTTACATTTTGAAATCAAAATATGAAGTGTTTATAAATTTCAAGGAATTCAAAGCCTTGGTAGATAATATTTTAGAAAAGACACTCAAATCAGATAATCATAGGAGAGTATACTTTGAATGAATTTGGAAACTTCTGCAAAGATGTCGGGATTAATAGGTAAATTACCACTCCCTATAATCCACAATAGAGCCGTGTTGTTGAAAGGAAGAACTGAACCATTATGGAAGTAGTGAATACTATGATCCATGATCAAGATCTTCCTATGCACCTATGGGATGAAGTATCAAGGACAATAGTATGTCCATAATAGAATATCCCATAGTGCACTTGGGTTCAAAACCTATGAATAAATGTTCAATGGAAAGAAACCAGACTTAAGTCACCTCAAGATATTTGGTTGTCCAGTGTTTGTTCATATTTCAAAAGAGAAATGAACCAAGTTGGATCCTTCCGGAAAGAAATGAATATTTGTTAGGTATAGTGAAGTCTCCAAGGCCTTCAGAATCTATATACCAGGTTACCATCATATGGAAATCAGTATGGATGTAACCTTTTATGAAGATACATCTCTCAAAATATTGAGACAGTTCCAACTTGAAGAAAAATATGAAGAAGTTGTAGCTCCCAGAGATGCAGAAACAATAAAATAAGTTGCACCTTCTTCTGATGATGAGATTATGGAAGAATGTGATATGTTGGATCCTCAAGAACCTCCCCACATGAATACATCTCACAAGATAAATTTATCTTGGGATAATGAGATTATTCAAGAAGCAAAAAGGTATGGTGCTCCAGAAGTCTCCATAAGGCAGAGAAAGAAGTCGAAGCCATTTCCTAGTTATGTGTCTTTGATGTGTGATCTTGAAGACAAAGAAACTACTTATTTTCAAGGAACGGTTCAAAAGAGAGAATCAATAGAATCCATGAAGGATTAATACCAATTTATAATGAAGAATGATGTGTGGGAAGTAGTTTCCAAACCAAAAGGTAATTGTGTGGTATCTTTCAAATGGATCTTCAAGATAAAACATACAACCGATGGAAGTATTGCGAAGTACAAATCCAAATTTGTGGCCCATGGATTCTCTCAAAATGAAGGAATCAATTATGAAGATACATTTTCTCCTATAGCAAGGTACACTTCTATTAGAACCGTCATGGAACTTACAGACAATATGAAATTGAAATTACATCAAATGGATGTGAAAACAACCTTCCTAAATGGTGTTATTGAAGAAGAAGTGTACATAGAACAACCACAAGGTATTGAAGTCAAAGACAGAAGGACACATATTATTAAACTAAAGAAGGATTTGTATGGATTGAAGCAAGATCCAAGATATTGGTATGGAATAATCCATAGTTTTCTAATGAGATTGGGATTTACCAAAAGTAAGGGTGATCCTAACCTTTGCTTCAACATTATGGATGATGAACCTGTCATATTGTTGTTCTATGTGGATGATTTATTCTTCAAAAGTAATAATAAGAAAATATCAGAGTGAAAGAAGAAGCTCGTTATAAAATTTGAGATGAAAGACCTTGGATTGATGCATGATTTTCTAGGTCTTGAAGTATGGAAGAGCCTAGAAGGAATCTCCCTTAACCAAGGGAAGTATGCAATAGAAATCTTGAAAAGGTTTGACATGTTGGAATTTAAATACATGGCCACAACCATGGATACACACTTGAAGTTGTTTGTTGATGCTTCATCATAATTAGTTGATGTTACACTATACAAACAAATTAGGTGTTCATTGATGTATCTGATGAATACCCATCTAGATATATGCTTTGTTGTGAACAATTTGAGTTATTATTTGGTTGAGCCCATACATTTTCACCTGGTAATTGCAAAGAATGTGATGAGGTACCTGAAAGGTACAGTATACTATGGCCTCATTTATACTAGAGATCATGACTTTAGAATGTATGGTTATACAGATTCAAATTGGGATGGAAGTGTATTAGATAGAAAGAGCACTTACTAGAGGATGTTTCATCCTAGGGTCATCCATGATCTCATGGCTAAGCAGGAAGAAGTCCAGTGTTTCTCTCAGCAATGTAAAAGTGGAATATATTGCATCTTGTTCCACCATTTGCGTATCCATATGGCTTCATAATTTTTTGTCATATCTATTCGATTTGGATATGGATGCTACCGTGATTATATGTGATAACAAAATTTGCATCAAGATGACAGAGAACCTCATGTTCCATGATAAGATGAAGTACATATAAATCAATTACTTCTACATTCATGACATGGTGCACAAGGGATCTATAAATCTCCAATATGTGAGCACAGATGAGAAGGTTGCAGATGTGTTGACTAAGCCTCTATCTCATGTGAAGTTTGAAAACTTATGAAGCAAGCTAGGTTTTGTTCGTTAGGACTTCCCTTGAAAGAGGGAGTAGCATTGATGATACTATGGTATCCTCATCACAACAAGTATCTTAGTTTTGATTAACCATCCTTAGACTTGATCCCGTAAGTCTAAAAGGAAGGATCGTCTTAAATGTTGATGTGAGTGGACTTGATCCTCTAATTATGAAAGGATTTTCTTATTAATCTTCCTTAGACTTGATCCCTTATTTATGAAAGGAAGGATCATCTTAAAATATTGATGTAAGTGGACTTGATCCCATAATTTTGGAAGGAAGGATCGTCCAAGATGTTTGGAATAATCATCCTTCGACTTGATCCCATAATTCCTAAAGGAAGGATCATATTAAATGTTGATGTGAATGGACTTGGTCCCATAACTATGTAAGGAAGGATCGTCCAGGATGTTAGTGATCGAATTGATCCTGTAATTCCAAAAGGAAGGATTGTCATGTGTATATATGTGTTAGCTATGATAAGTATTGGTAGCTCCACAAATAATTGATCCTGTAATCTCGAAAGAGGAAGGATTGTCTAAGTACCAGAATATGTGTTTTCCATGATCTCGTAATTTCCAAAAGGAAAGGATCACTTGTTTTGTCCATGATTTTGTAATTTTGAAAGGAAGAATCATATTGGTTTTTTATGATGATGTTGTTATACCTGTCACATGTTATTGTTTTTATTCCTTCTTTATGTTGATGAGCTAACCTTGTGTTTTCATTGTTGTTATTCCATATTTATGCTGATGATCCATCCTCGTGTTGTCGTTACTAGTGATGAATCATTTTTTATGTAGATTATTATGTTCCATGTTGCATATGATGATGCTCCAATTCCCTGCTGCAGATGATGTTCCATGCCACATATGATGATGCTCCAGTTCCATGCTGCATATGTTGTTCCATGTTGCAAATGATGATGCTCTAGTTCCATAATACAGATGATATTACATGCTACATATGATGATCTTCCAGGAGATGATGATGATTCTCTAGCTCCATGATGCAAGTGATGCTTCAATTCCATGTTGCAAATAATCATGCTCCAACTCCATGATGTTAATGATGTTTTGGTTCCATATTGCAGATGATGATTCCCCAGTTTCATGTTGTAGATGATGATACTCCAGCTCTGTTCTGTAGATTATGATGATGTTCAAAACTTTTGATGATCTATAGATGTACCATTCGATGTTCCAAAAGATGATATTGATGATGCCCTGTCTCTCCTTTCGATGTTGTTGTGCAGAAACACACCAATTGTTGTTACTGATAGTAAAATACCCTTATTATTAGGGGGGGGGGTTGAAATAATGTAAATTTGAAGAATATTCTACTTGTAATTTACATAATTATTATTCCTCCTTCAGGATATGTCACTAATGTAAAACTTCATGTAAAAGTTGTGAGGTAAACCCTCTGTTGTAAGTCGCGTCATTAGTACCCCGAAAATAATAATATAATTATTATTGTGATTTTACCTAGATAAGTTATCCCCATAAGTTTGATAGGTCGGCCCAATTAGGTAAAATTTCAGTTGAGAAACTAGTATAAATAGGGAGGAACCGTCCCTCATTTATACACACTCACTCACACTTGTATTGCACAAGAGAGAGAAAGAAGGAGGAACATAGAAGGAGGAGGACAAATGTCTCTTGTGATTGTGTTTATTTTAGTGATCATATTTATGTTGTTATTGTGAAAATGTATTAAATGCTTATCAATTTAGTACTTAAGCTATAGTTGTAAGGATTATTAATCCACCCTTGACTATGTTGTCTATTAAGTTATTTAGCCTAACTTAGGAGTATTAATTAATTGGGTCCACTAGGACCATTGGGTCCACTTGGCTTAATGAGACCACATCTACCAATTACTAGAGCATGGGAAAAATTGCTAGAGGCTAACTGACACTAACTTCACTTGCATGCATCAATTTAGGTGCCTTCTAGATTGATCCATACATTTTAGTATCCACTGGGAGTCCCGGCACCAACCTCCTTCAATTAGTTGGAGTTGGAACTAGTTAAGCTTAGTTAGTTTCTAGTTACATTCAGTTAGATCACAATTAGTTCAGTTAGCACTATTTATGCATGGCTAATGCATGGATTCATGTGGATTAGGGTCCTTTTCTCACCTACCACTTCAGTTAGACTTAGTTAATTGTTTATTACTGATTGTATGAGTTGTTTATACATCTAGAGTTAGCTATTTGGACTTCGATATTGATTGAGACATCCTGAGTTAGCTTATCAGTTAGGTACAGTCACATCCAGTGGGGAGATTTGAATTCATCACTAAATGATCATAATTATTTTCCTTTGTAAACTATTGTAACACCAGATTTAATTAATGAGAATGATACTGTAACGATCTAAGATATACTCATATGTTTCCTATGTGGTTTGTTTTTTTCAGTGTGTATCTTCATTCTCCTTTTACTGCAATAATAATATTTGACTCGTTGCTTGAATATCTAAATGCACAGCAATTTTAACATGGTATCAGAGACATTTCAAGCAAGCTTCATGTTTGTTTCTCTCCATTGAACATCAGAAGCAGTTGGGCTTCCACAGAAGTCCCCAATCTTGATTTGCTTCCTATGAATTTATTCAGATTGACGGTGCGGGTGTGATGGACCCTGAAAACATGTTCATGTCGAGAGGAAAAGCATGATTCTAACATAGTTCGAATGTTTTACTATTTTGCAGTGAAAATATACAGATGTTGCATAGCTTGTGTGAAGATTTGTGATCTTGCAGCCGAAGAATTATGGATTCTCTACCTTCTACTCCTCGGATCTTTACAACCTCCCATTATCTTTATTGGAGGGCTGATATGCAAGTTTCCTTGTGCAACAAGGGATACTTCAGGATAATACTTAGAAGGGAGGTTGAGCCCCATCATCCAGTTGAGAGAAACAAGTTTCTGAACTACTTAGATGAATATTTTAGTTATCTATGTACTCATATATCCAGAGATATCCTCTTCCACCTTGAAGGTTTGAGGACACCCATAGAATCCTGGGAGAAGCTTGAATACTTTTTTGGGAAGAAAGATGAGCTTCGAGGACACATTATGGAGAATGCATTGGTAGCCTTACATCCCAACATTTTTTATACGGTACAACAATTCTTTACTAAATGCAAGTCTCTTGCACTCCAATGCAGATAGTGCAGAATAGAAAGAAAGGATGAGAAAAATGTGCTCTCCATTCTCAGTAAACTCGGTTCTGAGTATTATATATTTGTCTCAATATTTCATTCCAAAAGGGATTCCTTTCCTGGTTGGAAAATTTCCTCACTTGATTCCTTTGTCGAGTCGTTAATACAAGAGTAAGAGAAGTTGAGATGGATGGGAGTCATCCAGAATTCCAAAGATCAAGCTCTCGTAGTGACATACTCTACCAAAGCACAAGCTAAAGGGATACCTAAGGAGAAGTAGCCTAAAGAGAATAAGAAGAATTCTGAAGGAGACTCCGACTCTAAGAAAAAGAACAAAGTTTGAAAATAAAAAGTGTCCCTATTGTATGAGAGGTTTTCATCCAGAAGACTCATGCATGAAGAAGACCCTCGACCAGTTGAAATCTCTATGTGTACATAAAAAAATTTCCCTTCCACAATATACGGATATGTTTGATGATGAAGAGAAGACTGAATAAGATGAGATATACTTGCATGCAAGCCTCACTCCATCAAAGGCTTATTTGACAGATTTTGGAGCATCCAACCACATGGTTTCCTCCAAGAAATCCTTCATCATTTTCCCTCTATCAAGAGGACCTAGCAATAATATGGGAGATGAATCTAAAATCCCAACTATTGAGAGAGGTTCACATAAAATTGAGCATGATGCGCTCATTCCCTCTCCTACAACAAAGAAAATTGTTGAAGATAAAGAAGAAGAAGAATTTTCCCTACAGCCAATTCGAATTGAAGAAAGACTCCCTGGAGTGACTCCTTCTCTTGCTGCTCTAGAAGTGTATGATATCTCTGATATATCATCTCCTCACATGGATGATATAGAAGAAGACATTCGAATCTATGTTTTTGAGGAAAAACTCTCCTTCTATTCTTTGCAAAAATTCTCGAGTGATTCTTTAAATTTTGAGCATAGTTTACCGGTGATTCTTTCAAAAAAGGAAGAGGAATTTGATTTCTCTATCTCTAATGATGTTTCTGGTGTGTAGATAATTAATAACATGGATATTTTGGAAATAATATCATATTATAGGATTGATCCATTAATCTATAGCTTCCAGTAAATTCCTACAGGATTGCATGCACCAAAAATCAGAATTTTGAAGAAGGAGAAAATTGTGAATCTACCATATCGATGGAGAATAGTTTTGGATATGATATAAACCTATTTGGATATGATTTATTTTATGATATGATAATATTTGGTTTATTTTTTAAGATTAAAGAGCTTTCAGTATTTCTAGTAACCGGTTTCACCAATTTTAGTGTGACAAATCAAGCACCGCAAGTCTCCTTCAATTTTGTTGTTGAGGATTCGATGTTAGTTCTCTCTTATGAGTTTGGACATATCATATTTTTTGAATTATTGGTTATTTTTTAGGCTATATTATATTATGGAGCTCAATCATTCTCTCTCCACAATCCCAGGGCTTCTCTACCTATCTATTTGATCACATGCTCATCTCCTCAGAGAACTAGTAAAGTTCGAGACATTCAACATCCGCCTAGATAGTTGCTCCTAACACTTGGGCATGATTTTACCTCACATGGATTCATGTTCAAGGCTTCCATATATCAATTTCTTGGGTGTTCCTCAAATGGTTCGAATTATCTAGAAATTTTTCTCTCTCATCAGTTGATTTCAACTGCTCTACATGGGTCCAGTTTTCACCATGAAGTTGTTTATATTTCTGATTCAGATGAGTACATTATTCTTCTTCCAAAGAGGAAGATTCCACCAGAAATAAGAATTTGTTTGGATTAAGAGGTTCACATGCACAGATTCAGGTTGCTACTGCACAAAAGAACTAGAATACTACTTTCTTGTTGCATAGTGCTACAAATTGCACTAAAATATTTTGCAAGTTTTTAACTTGTATTTCCTGATTTCTGCTTATCTTGAGGGGGAGGTTTTTCCATAAGGTTTTCCCATGTTTCCTCGGTTGTATTAAGAAACATTATGTATTTTAGGTTGTATTTGGGTGACTCATGGCCTTGTTTCTGGGGCCTACAGTTGTCCAAGTTAGGATTCAGGGGGGGTGTTAGGATTATTAATCCTCCCTTGAACATATTGTCTATTAGATTATTTAGCCTAACTTAAGAGTATTTATTAATTAATTGGGTCCACTATTACTAATGGGACCACATGTACCGGTTAGTAGAGTGTGGGAAACACTGCTAGAGGCTAATTGACACTGACTGCACTTGCATACATCCATTTAGGAACCTCATAGATAAATCCCTACATTTTAGGATCCACTAGGAGTCCCGGCACCAACCTCCTTCAGTCAGTTGGAGTTGGAACTAGTTAAGCTTAGTTAGTTTCCAGTTACATTCAGTTAGATCACAATCATTTTAGTTAGTGCTAGTTATGCATGGATAATGCATGGCTGTGTCACATACCCCAAATTGCAAAAAAAAATTATGTTTTAGGAGACATTATGTTTTAATTTTATTATAAATTTTGTAATTAATGACCAAGTGGGGTCAAGGATAATTGCATTTAATTGATGACTATTTTATTATTAAATAAATGAAAGATGAGACAACAACTTAAGGAGGCTGTTAAATGAGTGTTTTACCGGCCACTTGGTGGAATAGGCTGGGTTGAGAGCAGATTGACACTTGGAAGCATAATCAAACTACTTCTAGTTGTTGTAGGAGGAAACTTCCCTATTTTTGTGGTCATGTTCCCCAGAAAGTGGAACAAGAGCAGGTGGGTCATTAAGTGAAAACTGACCCAAAAGACCTAGGCATGTTGATACAACTTCCCATTGAATTTAGCTCAGGTTTCTCATTCATTAATTGTGAAATTTCTCAGTGAAACTAGTGCACAAGAAATTCGATGGAGGGGACAAGTAGAAGTGTTTGAGTGAAAAGTGTTGAAGTTATGAACTAGTGTATCTAATTTGAGCTAAGTTATTACTGATATAAGCAGAAATATTACTGCTAATTACTTTGTGGAGTTGCAGAGGTTTCTAAACCAGTTCTCTCACCCGATGCTTTCAACCAGGTGCACCAGTAGATAGGCTCGGGGGTCATGAGATTTGCAGTTCAGCTATTTTCAGGAGTTGGTTGGAAGGAACATGCCCCTTAAGTTGTTGTCTCCTCTGCTACATTTCTAGGTTCTACATGTTCTTTCTAATTTCTCTATGCAAGTTTAGGAACAAGAAGGATGAATTTAGGAAATAATATGTTTATGTGTTTGCTTCATTTGTTATTAAAATTACTTGGAGAAAATATTTTACTGTTGAAAGATAGATGAATTCTAGATTAGAATGAATGATTAGGGTAAATTCCAAATTTACTGATGGATAAAATACCTAACTGTATTTTTCCACACCTTCAAGAAGGTAGTACTCTAGTACAGTAAGTGTGATTAAATTCTGATGGATAAAATCAAATCAAGAACGTAGGATAATGTTTATTTACTTTTTACAGATTCTTTATAGGAATGTTTAGAAGTTTCCTTAGTTAGAATGTACCTATTAAAAAAAATTAAACATGAACTATCATAAGCAAGGTCTTTTAAAACCAGTACACAGTTTGTGTAACTATGTTCTCTTCGACACAGTAATAATTACTATTTAAAGCTTAATATATTATAAATACATATAGTTATTAAATATTATAAGAATAGAAAAATAACATAAGCAGGAATAGTTAATAAACAGTAAATTTATGTATAGTAATCACTTAGGTTTGACAATAACATCTAAGCAAATTTCATAATATTGTAAGTAAACATCAAATAATAACCACATTATAGTTAAACAAAAATAATGTTGGGTAAAAATTAAAATTAGAATACAAACCCTAAATCTAGGGAAAACTGTCATCTAGTATTCTTTTACTTTATCTTCCCAAATTAGGGATTTTACAGTTTTTACCCTCCTCTTAAATCAAACCCTTTATTTTTATAATTATAATATCCATATTATAAATGCACTGAATTAAATAAAAATTTCACAGAAACAGTATTAAAACTGTTTATCAAATATAAACTAGGACAATTTAAGAAAAAACATTTTAAAATTTCTCAATTCAATTACACAGTAGAACTCAGGTTATATTAACAAACCCATCTCTTTTATTTTATTTTCTTAAACAAATCTTTTACTCACAGAGAAGAACTCAGAATTAGTTTTAATACTAATATCTTGAACATTTTTTTCTTTCTAAATAAAATCGAAATTATGGACTTAAACAGCAACAAAAATATCTTCCAAATTCTTTAAACTTCCATTCATAAAACACAAGTAATCTTGACAGTAAAGTATTTCTATTAATTTAAACTTAAACAAAACTAAAATTTATCCAACACAGGAAACCCCACAGTTTTCCAATGATTCCTTTAAACCACATTTTGCTGCCGAACACATGATATCCAACACAGTAAACCTTTAGATCTTAATCAGAATGTAAAATATTTTTAAACCCTATCAAAAACATAATTAAAATCCCACAAAAGTAATGACTTTAATCCTGTCCAAAATAAATTACTGTGGATAAATCGAGTTACGACCATTGGCCCTTACAAGTTTTTTGCAAATAGTCTACGCCTTGTCCAAAAATAACTGTAAGTAAAAACAAGCCATGGTCATATGGCCTTCTCAAACAAGCAAGATACAATGTATCCATGACCAAGTAGTTTTCAAATCAAGTGGAATCATTGTCACCCATAACCCCACACATCATTGCAAGAGGAGCCTCAGGTAAGAACCAAGGTTTACCATTTGGCTAAGAAGCGTGGAGACTTTTCTTCCGAAGTAGTCTATGTCACCCAACCTCTAGTTGCATCTATAAACAACCTGCACATTAAACAAAGAAAATTTATGTTCTTATTTATAAGAGAAAACTAGCTACAGTAAAAATAAAAAATAAAACTTTTGCAGGCAGAAACTTACCAGGAGAAATCACCCTCGGTCGTACAAAGATTCGTTTTCATAGAAGATTTGGCCAAGGAACTCTTTTACCCTAGCAAACTAAGAGAAGTACTGTCAAGAAATATCGACAAGGTAAGAAAGACACAGTTAAAACTATTTTTCCAACCTCCCAACTATCAGTGAAAAACCCCAAGCAAGCAATGAGCTAAAAACCAGAGACTACTCTGCTAGCAGTCTAGGAATACATTTAGTAGTTGCAAGGGTTAAGGCCACTTGCAAAGACACCCTTTGGAGTCGAAGACCATTACTCTCATAAACAAAAACGATGGTAGTAGGTCCATGTGGCCATGAGCCTACGACAACTCTCCAAAGCAATAGATAGGGTAAATGCAAGAATTTAGGGTTTTGGAGACGTTTATACTAAGGTTACAAGAGTCAAAACCCTATCCATTCACCAGCGACCACGTGGACTCCACCTCAATTTTAATACTTTGGGTTTTACACTATAGTTTCAAAGATCCCTTTGGTGTATCCTGCAAACACAAGGTTTAACATAACCTTCGTTATAATCTCTTTTGAAAATCAATAAATTATTTTTTTACATAAGATGTACAAGTATAAATTGAAAATATCACATGGTTATAATCTTTGGTTAACTAGGGATTACAACTATGCATTGAGGACCATGTAATTGGTAGTAGTACATGCAAAGGTTTTGGGTTTATAATCATCCTCTAGGTAATGTTTTTCCACCCTTGAAACAAAACAGTATTACTTCACTTAAATCTTATATTGGAGTTGTTTGCACCTACATTTGGTAAATACCAAGGTTTTAATAGAACCCTCTACACACGTAGCTAGTAGTGTCATATATAACAGACATTTCTTTCATACCCAAGTTTATGAAATAATTGTTGAGGATTTTACCTTGATACATGTACATTTA
This sequence comes from Pseudotsuga menziesii, assembly GCA_001517045.1. NCBI lineage: Eukaryota > Viridiplantae > Streptophyta > Pinopsida > Pinales > Pinaceae > Pseudotsuga > Pseudotsuga menziesii. The sequence goes on along the minus strand of LPNX010175682.1, from coordinate 1,017,238 downwards.
AACTTTTTTAATGACAAGTAACATTATAAGGTAAGATCTAGTTGCAGAACTTATCATTCTATAGAATGCATGTAGGATTTGTTTTAATCTAGCATCAAAAATAAGTAATAAATAATATTATAATGCAAGATTTAGTCTGCAAAATTTATGCAAGATCTAGTTGTATGTAGGACATCATGTAACAATAATTGGATAAAATTATGATGTACAAGTTATAGTCAAAATTAAATAGGAAACATCTATTTCCTATGTTGTGATTTAATTTCCAAGTGCTTACGCTTATGAACAAATAAACAAAAAGTAAATACACAAAATTAACGATACCTTCTTTTTCTCAAGCTGTAAATTTAAACAAATATACTAGCATTTATTTATGCTAGTTGAGATAATTAATCTCGATCCTAAAACTGGATTATAAAAACTTCTTACCTGTAAAAGGGACCTGTATAAGAAGCATCATCTCACTACATTAGCTAAAAAATCTAAGTAAGCCTCGGACATGAACTAAAGTTTCTTCATGTTTACAAACAGTAAAACAAACTTTAGTACATAGAAAACAAACGGATGTTTCAACTCATGTTACTCCAGATCATCACCTGCTAAATCAATCATTAATTCTGAATTATGAAAGCAAATAATTAAGTCTGCAGAAACAGAACTTAATAAAGGAAACAATTTTTAGTTCTACTTTAGACCTTAATACATTAACTGTTAATAGTTAAATGTCCCTCTTATGTGATGAATGTAAACATTTATTGTTATAAAAAAAAAAAAAAAAATTTACGAAATTTTGGAGTATTACATGTGGTATCAGAGCACATGTTCAGACACTAGGCCTGAATGCAGCTCAAACTGCTTAGACAAACAGTAAATAAAATGCATGCATACTGATTATTATTATTTTTCTTTTTTGAAATGTTATTACCAGAAAATTTTTCTGAGCTAGAACTACAGGTATGGAAAGACTCAAGGAATATGCAGATGAGGAATCCTTGTTTAATGAACAAAGTAATTCTAGAAGAGAACCAGTTCAAGAAGAAATAACTAACAATTCTTCAGAATTATTACAAATTGTTAAATAATTAAGAACAGAAATGCAAACAGTTAAAAAAGAAAATGAAAGAATTCTAAGAACACAAGAGGAGCTGAACCAGATACTGATGGAAAAATTCCAGAGTGAAGAAAAAGATAAACATATAGGATCTGAAAATACGTCCTACCAACACAAAATTAAAAAGTCCAAACAATCTAAAATTTAAAGTAGCTCGTCCTCTTAAATTTATGGTGACTCACACAGGAAGAATCGCCAGTACACTAGTGATAGCAGTGAAGATAATTACCATTCAAGAAAAAGAAAATTTAAGCCTTATGAGGAAATTTCAGGAGAATTTAAGAAGATAAAACCACCAACTTTCAATGATGAAACTGATAAAGGAGAGGAAGTTGAATCATGGCTGTCTGGAATGAAGAAGTATTTCCAAATCTATAATTACTCTAACCAGCTAAAAGCAAAGATGGTTATTTACAACTTAATTGGAAAGGCAGATATCTGGTGGCAGGATTTAAAATGAGTAAAAGGTATTAGGGAAAAGATCATTAACTGGAGCACCTTTAAGAAATACTTTAAAAAGAAGTTTCTGTCGAAATAGTACTACGAAGACCGAGCTAAGGAATTCTATGAACTAAAGTTGGGAACTATGAATATGAAAGAGTTAAACAGTAAATCTTTAAGTTTGCTACGTTACGTGCCTTAAATTATGGATGAGAAGCCTAAGGTGCAACAATTTCTAAGTTTTTTAACTTTTCACATTAAAGACAAAATTGAATACGATAATACAAAAACCCTTGAGGAGGCTATGCAAAAGGCAATTTTTTTCTATGAGCAGAACCACAAAAAGGAAAGCATGTCAAAATGGAAGGGTGAGAATTCTAATAATTTTGAACAGAAGAAGAAGGGTTTCATATCTAACCACAATTTTAGAAATAATAACACATGTAATTTTCCTAATAAGAATTTCCAAGGAAATAAAGGTAATTCACAATCAAACCCTAATGGCCCTAGAAATAAAGAACTCGCTAATAATCACAGCAATTACATTAAGAATAATGAATGTAAAGAACTAGTAAAGTGTTGGAATTGTAATGGACCTCATTATGCATCAGTCTGCCCTAACAGAAAGAAGACTGTCAACAACATACATACAGTACAGGAGGAGATGACTGTTGGTGACTTAGCAAGGGCGATGCCCAGGATCAACGCGGCACTGGAAAACAGGCAGGTAGATTATCAAACTTCCATGGTGGAAGTAGAAGGTAAGCTGAATCAAACACCCATTTCTATATTAATTGACCCAGGGGCTAGCCTGAGTTATATTTCTCCTGATTTAGTAGAAAAATGCAATTTATCAATAGAAAATTTTGTGAATTCATGGTTAGTTCAACTAGCTACTGGAGCAAAAAGAAAAGTGATTAGTTTTGTAAAATATTGTGCTGTAAGTATGGATCAGTTTGAAACCTCGGTGAAGCTAAATGTACTTCCTTTAGGATCTTATGATATGTTAATTGGTATGGATTGGTTAGAACATCATAGAGTAGTTTTGAATTGTTTCGATGAAACTTTTACTTGAGTAAATGATGAAGGAGAAACAATAACCATAACAGGAATTCCTAGGATAACAACTATTACACAAATCTCTGCTTTGCAATTAAAGAGAGCAGATCGAAAGGGTTGTAAAGTTTTTGTTGTAACTATAATTAACGAAGAACATATTAATAATGAAGATATATTTGAACTGGAAGATATTCCAATCCTGAGGCGGTATTCGGATGTATTTCTGGAAGAAATTCCGGGACTGCCTCCGAAAAGGGAGTTAGAATTCACTATTGAGTTGGTACCTTGCAGTTCCCAACTCAAAATCCCCTTATCGGATGAATATATTGGAACTAAGTGAATTAAAATCACAGTTAAAGGAACTTATTGATAAAAGGTATATAAGGCCTAGCGTGTCTCCTTGGGGAGCACCTGTTATTTTCATTAAAAAGAAGGACGGTACTCTACAATTATGTATTGACTACCGTTGACTTAATAAAATGACCATTAAGAATAGATATCCATTTCCCCGCATAGATGATCTATTTGATTAGCTACACGGAGCAAATGTATTTTCAAATATTGATTTATGATCTAGTTATTACCAGGTTCAAATCAAAGATGAAGACATTTTTAAAACAACTTTTAGGACCAGATATGGTCACTATGAGTTTGTTGTTATGCTATTTGGGATTACTAATGCCATGACTATCTTCATGTTCCTAATGAATAATGTATTGCATAAGTATCTCGATAAATTCGTAGTGGTATTCATTGATGACATTTTAATTTATTCTAATTCTAAAGAAGAACATGAGGAGCACTTAAAAATTGTTTTATAAGAATTGAGAGAATATCAGCTTTATGCTAAATTTAGTGGTGATTTCTTTAAGGATAAAATACAGTACTTGGTGCCTGGGCCTTGTAGTAACTAAAGAAGGGATCTCAGTTGATCCAGGAATGATAAAATGAATTGAAGAATGGCCAGTCCCAAAGGGCATGGCTGACGTGCGATCATTGATGGGGATTACAAGTTACTATCAAAGATTCATTGAGGGGTTCTCAATGATAGCAAATCCCATAACTTCTTTATAGAAGAAAAGGAAGAAATTCGAGTGGAATCAAAAGTGTGAAGAAAGTTTTAAAAAATTAAAAACATTACTAACTACTGCACCAATCTTAAGAATTGTTAATCCTAATAAAGACTTTGTAGTATGCACTGACGAATGCAACAATGGTCTAGGGGGGGTCTTAACTCAAGAAGGACACATAATTGCATACGAGTCTAGGAAGCTTAAAACTCATGAGAAAAACTACGCAACCTATGATTTAGAATTGGTTGTCGTCATACATGCTTCGAATATGTGGCGCCATCACTTAATTGGAAGAAATTTTATGTTAATGACAAATAATAAAGGATTAAAATATTTATTGGATCAACCTAACTTAAACGCAAGGAAAGATAAGTGGCTATCTTTCCTTAGCGAGTACAATTTCGAGATCCAACATATTAAGAGAAAAGAAAATAAGGTTGTTGATGCTCTAAGAAGAAATGCAAGACTAAATTTTGTAGCAGCAATCAGCACTTATAAAACAGATTTATAAGAACAACTAGAGGAAGGAGTAAAATTGTATGAGAATTATAAGAAATTACAAGCAAAAGTAGCAGAAAATTTAACTGAAATTTTAAGTACAGGATATAGTCTAAACGAAAAAGATTTAATACTATATAAATACAAATTGTATATACCTAATGTACCTAAAATTAAGCTATTGATTTTAAATGAAATTCATAAGACTCCTTACTCAGGACATCTCGGTTATCAGAAGACTATAACCATGTTACGGAAGGATTCTTTTTAGCCAAACATGAAGAATGAACTGGAAAAATACATTGCCAAGTGTTTTGAATGTCAACAAGTTAATACTGAACACCAGCATCCAGCCGGTTTACTACAGCCATTACCCATCCCTAGCTGGAAATGGGAAATAATTAGTCTTGATTTTATTACAAGTCTACCTAGAAATCAGAATCTGAATGATTCAATAATGGTAGTCATTGATAAACTTAGTAAAGAAGCTCATTTTATACCTGTAAAGACCACCTACAAGGCTGCTAATATTGCTGATATATTCATGAAACAAATATTTTGTTTACATGGGATACCGAAAGTTATAATTCCAAATAGAGACCCTAAGTTTACAGGAAATTTCTGGAAGTCATTATTTAAAGGCCTGAATAGTGCTTTAAATTTCAGTACCTCTTTTCATCCCTAGAAGGATGGACGGACTGAAAGGGTGAATCAAGTTTTGGAATATATGCTCAGAATGTATGTTAGAGAACAGCCAGGAAAATGGGAAGATTACTTACACTTTGTGGAGTTTTCTTACAACAATCACTACCAAGCTTCAGCAAGATACAACCCATTTGAAATTTTGTATGGAAGAAAGTGCAATACCCCCATATCATGGAGTAACCCAGTTGACAGGTTAGTACTAGGACCTGAACTACCAAAGGACATGGAGTTAATTGTAAAATAGGTGCAAGGTAACTTAAAAGTTGCGCAAGATAGACAAAAAAGTCAAGCAGATCTTAAACGAACTCAGAAGGAGTTCCAGGTAGGTGAACATGTTTTTATAAAGGTAAGGCCTAAAAATAGTTCTTTGAAATTAGGAAGTTGTGCTAATTTGGCACCTCGATATTGTGGGCCTTTTGAAATACTGTTCAAGATGGGATAGGTGGCATATCAACTAGATTTACCACCAAATTTGAAGGTTCATAATATTTTTCATATCTCTGTATTAAAAAAATATGTACATGATGCTACTCATGTTATAAATTGGAATGATGTGCAGGTGGAACCCGAAGGAGATTTTCTGGTGGAACCGGATTGTGTCCTCGAAAGGAGGGAGATATTGCTTTGGAATCGCACCATTGGGCAGGTGAAGGTGCAATGGACGCACCTTAGTCCAAAAGAATCCACCTAGGAATTGGAGAGTCATATGCGGGCAACATATCCAATTATGTTCCAGGGAAACTCTGAGGACGATAAATAAAATAACATCAAGGATGATGTTATATTTAAGGGGGTGTGTATATCACATACCCCAAATTGAAAAAAACATTTTATGTTTTAGGAGGAAGTATGTTTTAATTTTATTATAAAGAGGAAGCATAATTTTCCCTACAGTGAATTTGAATTGAAGAAAGTCTCCCTAGAGTGCCTCCTTCTCCTACTACTCCAGAAGTGTATGAGATACCTGATATATCATATCCTCATATGGATGATTGAGAAGAAGACATTCAAAAATTTTTTTGAATAAAAACTCTCCTTCTATTTTTTGCAAAAATTCTCCAGTGATTCTTTAACTTTTGTGCATATTTTACCGGTGATTGTTTCAGAAAAGAAAGAGGAATTTGATATCTCTAATCTCTAATGATGTTATTGGTGTGAAAATAAGTAATATCATGGATATTTTGGAAATAATATCATATTATAGGAGTGATCCATTCACTCTCATTAATCTATAGCTTCTAGTAAATTCCTACAGGATTGCATGCACCAAAAATCAGAATTTTGAAGAAGGAGAAAATTGTGCATCTACCATCTCGGTGGAGCACAATTTTGGATCTGATAAGAACCTATTTGGATATGATTTATTCTATGATATGATAATATTTGGTTCAGGTTTTAATATTCAATATATTTCATTATTGCTTCTAACTGGTTTCATCAATTTTGGTGTGACAAATCAAGCGTTGCAAGTCTCCTTCAATTTTGTTGTTGAGGATTCGATGTTATTTCTCTCTTATGGTTTGTTGATATCATATTTTGTGAATTATTGGTTATTTCTAAAACTATATCATATTATGGATCTCAAGCATTCGCTTTCCATAGTCTCCGGGATTCTCTACCTATCTATTTGATCACATGCTCATCTCCTCACATAACTAGTAAAGTTGGAGACATTCTGTATCCACCTGGACACTTGCTCCTAACACTTGGGGATGATTTTACCTCACATGGATCAATGTTCAATGCTTCCATATATCAGTTTCTTTGGTTTTCCTCACATGGTTTGAATCCTCAAGAGCATTTTCTCTCTCATTAGTTCATTTTCAGTTGCTCTACATGGGTCTAGTTTTCCCTGTGCAGCGGTTTATATTTCTGATTCAATTGAGTACATTATTCTTCTTCCAAAGAGGAAGATTCCTCTAGACATAATAATTTGTTTGGATTATTAGGTTCACATGCACAGATTTAGGATGTTGCCGCACATAGGAACCATAATGTTGCTTTGTTGCTGCATAGTGCTGCAAATTGCAGCAAAATATTTTGCAATTTTTTAACTTGTATTTCCTGATTTCTACTTATCTTGAGGAGGGCAGGGGGGGGTTGTTTCCCACGAGGTTTTCCCCTATTTCCTCTGTTGTATTAAGAAAAATTATGTCTTTTAGGTTGTATTTGGGTGACTTATGGCCTTGTTTCCAAGGCCCACAGTTGTCCAAGTTAGGATTCAGGGGAGGTTTGGATTATTAATCCTCCCTAGACCATATTGTCTATTAGATTATTTAGCCTAACTTGGGAGTCTTTATTAATTAATTGGGTCCACTTGGCCTAATGGGGCCACATGTACCAGTTACTAGAGTGTGGGAAACACTACTAGAGGCTAACTGACATTGACTGCACTTACATGCATCAGTTTAGGTGACTCCTAAATCAATCCCTACATTTTAGGAGCCACTGGGAGTCCCGACACCAACCTCCTTCAATCAGTTGGAGTTGGAACTAGTTAAGATTAGTTAGTTTCCAGTTACATTCAGTTAGATCACAATCAATTCAGTTAGCGCTAGTTATGCATGGCTAATGCATGGATGCATGTGGATTAGGTGCCTTTGCTCACCTACCACTTCAGTTAGACATAGTTAATTGTTTATGATTGATTGTATGAGTTTTTTAGACATCTGGAGTTAGCTATTTGGACTTTGATATTGATTGAGACATCCCAATTTAGCTACTCAGTTAGGTACAGTCACATCCAGTGGGGAGATTTGAATTCATCCCTAAATGATTTGAATTATTTTCCTATGTAAACTATTATAACACTGGATTTAATTAATGACAATGATATTGTAATTATCTGAGCTATACTCATCAATTTCCTATGTGGTTTTTTTTTAGTGTGTATCTTCATTCTACTTTTACTGCAACAATAATATTTGACTTATTGCTTGAATATCTAAATGGCACAACAATTTTAATAATAGAAACATAGAAAACTTAGCATTTATGATTGGAAGCACACTTTAGTCCCAATAGTTAAGAATAAATCCTTCTCTAGGATATAATTGTAAAATAAAACTTGATATGATAGGGTTTCAAATATGTATTGCAAATCAAGGAAAAAATTAACTCTTTTTTCATGGAGCATCTAAGGGAAACCTAGGGGTGGCGTGTTCCAGGGGGGATATCTTAGCCCTCAAGGAAATATTGAAATGACATATTCACGAGATTTGGGTGTGACAAATAAAAATTAGGTGGTAATGGATGCATTACACAACATTGAAATAACCTTCCTCTTTATTAGAAATATTTAGAATGTCATGATTTTTGGGATTCATCAGGAAGGAAAGAGTAAAATGTGGATCAAAACTATTTTAAAATTTTGGAAATAATCTCCAAAACTAATTATTCTTTTGAATAAATTAAGTTATTCCATATACATCAAGCATGGAATGTGCAAGAGAATGGATTGGATAATGTTGTGTATTGTTGTCGTCTAGTTAGATAAAGAGGTGTTAATAGAAAACCAGGGTGTCCCATGTCCTAACAAATTTATGAATCCTATGAGAACTTCATCAACATGAATCATCATTATCAAATGCATGGAATGAATTAGAAAATTCAAGACATTGTTGTTATACCTAAATCATGTCACCATCATGTGATAAGACCCTTAACTCCCATGTTTGCCCTTAATCCTAACACTTGGAGTGGAAACTTGCTCTGTTTGTCAATCCTACTTGAAAAAACCTAGCACCACACTTACCTTGTGGCTGATGAGCGGTACCTTGCTCAGCACCGCATATATCCTGTTATAGAGAAGCAGTGCCACCACCTATGGTCTTTGGTCTAAAAGTGGTTCTCATCTAAACCGCTATGTCACAAGGGAATAAAAGCGGTACCCTAGGTAAAATGGTAAAAATAGAAGTTTCTCGGGGCTTCTAGATCTTGAGCCTCATGTCCTCCCTTATCCCTATCATTATGGGTTAGTTGAGATCGAGATCCCCCATGGTAGGATCTTGGAACCACCTCACCCACAATTCTCTCAACTATTCCTATCCATTGAGCCTTATAAATACAGGCTCATATCCATAGTTGAGGGAGATAACTATAGAGGTATTGTTATGCTGTTGGATTGACTACCTAGTCTAAATCATTGGAGAGCATAGAGAGAAAAGTTGGAGCTTATGGGGATGAAGTGTTTATCTCGTGGAGGGGCTTGTTGACACTAAGGCAACGGTTGTAAGCTTCTCCATACATTCTTAATGCAAAGCTGATTTCTGTCCCACATTACTATTGTTTTGATTTCACATGTACATGTTGTTAGATTCCTTAGTCACTAACATGGATAAGTAGATGATTTTCTGGTAGCTTTGATGTGCTTATATGTTTGATATGTTTGTAAGTACATAGGTTCACAATCGAAGCAGTAATCCAGGTGTCTACAACATTCAGGGAAGGTCTTCATCCTTTTTTTGTTCACTCATTTGTTCTGGATCTGAACCATTCATACTAGAGGAACAGCTTCTGTCCGCAGAAGGTGCAATATTCCTAATAACAAATCTAGCAACTCCACTGGGAAAAAGTACAAATCTTAGTTGATCTGATCTTCCTCAATTCTTGAACTCTTGTCCAAATCTAGGCTCCATCTCCAACTCTCTTCAGTCAAATCTGCCATTTGACTTAGTGAATTTTGGTTTGAAACTTTCAAATCTAAACTATTTCAACTTTATATGCTCTTTCTTACTGTCAATTTATCAATCTTTTCCTTGATTTTATCAATTTCTAACTTGATTTCTTGTTCTCCTTGTGTTTTGAATCCATTTAGGGAACCCCACATGCTCTGTTGGCAACGAGTGGTGCCACCGCCTGAACTCTGTTAGCCATAAGTGGTACCACCACTTAAGTCCCTTTATCTAGAAGTGGTGATCGTCGAGAACCACTCTGTCAAGACCCCTCCAGCACGGTGCTAGGTAGGCCCTGTTCCAGACTTTGTATTTTGATTTTTGTGTGTTTTGGGCTTACTTTTTGATGAAAATGAAATGTATTTTTGAATTGTATATTCTGCAGTCGCTTTGATTGTTGTCACTTCTATCTGCATTCAAAGAGAGTTTATGTTTCTTGCATTGGAGTTTACATTTTTTTCTTTGCTTGAAACCTCTTTCTCTTTTCTGTAGATATTATTCGTTGGAATTGGAAAGTATACATCTCATTTTCATGAGTAGGTTTTGGTTTGTTTTGGACTTGGAATGTGTGAGTGATCCATGTTGTTTTGAGTCTTTCTTTGCTTGGGGTGATTCTATTTTTCTTTTGCATGCTGATTTTTTCAGTGCTTGGTAGGAAAGATTGGTTCTTTGTTTTCTTGTTTGTTTCAAAGAGAAGTTTTAGTTTTCTCTCTCCTTTGCTTTATTCGCAAGCGTTGTTGAATGATCTTCTTCTTGTTTGATGCATGATTGTTTGAAATTCTAGATCTTACTTTCATCAAGAAGAAATATATGTTTTCAGCTTTGCGTGCTTTAGAGTTAGTTTTGTTTGGAAACGTTAGTGAAAACATCTTTCCATTAAGTTTTTATGCATCTTTTTCAAGCATGAAAAGATAGGAAACATTTTTTGTTTATTTATGTTTGATGTTCTCTAGATCTCTTTTTTATTTGCCTTGAATATTGTTGGGGTGCATTGATATTTCCCTTTTCATTTGAAAAGATAGAATTGCATTTGCATTTGGGTGTGAATTTTTTGGAAGAAAAGTAAACCTCTCTCCCTTTCTTAGGTAGAATTTCATTGAAGAGGAAAACTTGCATTATCATATAGATCAGTGTGCATCTTCTTTAAATTCAAGTTTTCACTCCATGGTTCCACCTAAACGCACAAGATAAAATTAACGGTAGTACTAGGTTAAAACTTTTAGCAATTTGAGTGATAAGTTAGTGACGTGTTCGGGCATCGTAAAACATAGGATCTGTCGTTAATTTTTCTGCACTACAACCCAAGACTTGCACGGTTCTTCCATGTACCATCGGTATATCAAACGGCCTTTCACGTACCCTTGAGGTATATAAAAAGGTACTTCATGTACTCGATTGTATATAGGAAGGCCCCTTGTGAATGGTTGTGCATTAGACAACACTACTATCGATTAGAACTCCCACGTACCTAGCGTATATTGGGAGACCCTTTTAGGAATCCTCAAACCATCTGAGTTATCCTTTTGGCTTGTCCTGTGAGGTTCCTGACTCTTATCCACTCCTTTCACATGTTTTCTTGTTTCTTTTAGTTTGAGTAGTAATTGCTTGTGCGTGGTAGTTAGGGGTTTATCAGAGAGTTTAGAGATGGCATCCCCATCTAGGACTACCACTCAAGAGGTCCCTTTCCAAGGTGTACCTTTTGTATTCCCTCCAAGTGAAGGTATTGGTCCTCCCTTTATTGCCACTATAAATATTCCTAGGTTAACTATAGGATTACCATTATGGTTGTTTAATTCAGTAATTCCTATTACACCCAATTTCTCAAATGCCACCTCTCCTCTGGGAGAGGATCGACCTCAACCTAATCCCTCTCTTTCTTCGCTGGTTGTGGCTTCATCTCTTTCTTCTTCTTCGCTTGACCAAAGCTCTATGGTTAGTAGTCATGTGGATAAGAAGAAGAAGGGAAGGGTAAGAAGAAGAAGGATAAGAAAGAGAAAAAGCAGCAACCATCTGCTCTTGATAGTGCTCATTCTAAGAGAACACTCAAAAAACCCAAGTTCCCTTGTAAGCTTTGCAAGGGGGGCCACCTTCTTAAGGAGTGTCCCGGTCTCTCCTGTGTACAAGAAGAGTGGTCTAAAAGGTCCAAACCGTCTATGTCATCAAACTTTGATCATCATGTTGATGATACTCCGTCAACCAGTGACCCATTGGTAAAAGGTCGTAAGGGTAAATTCTCGTATCCTTGTTTGATATGCAAGGCTATGCATCATACTTTTCTTTTTCCAAGCATGGATGAAGCTTCACGTTGGTTGGAAAATATTACTAATCATCAACAGGTGATTCCAACAAGTGATAATAATTTATCCCTCAATTCCTCACTGGTTGACCAAGTGATCAATTCAGATTCATGTGTGGTTGATCCCACTCTTCCTTCGAAGAGTGAAGTTAAAGTGGTCGAGTCGATGTCATCTCCACCTGATACCACTCTTTCATCAAAGAGTGTTAATACTGAAGTAGTCACTTTGACCAAATCTTCATCTTGTTCTTCTCTTACAGTAGAGAATGAACCGTATCCTACTGAATTTTTTATGCTTCGTTCTGATTGTTCTTGACAAGAGGAAATTTTATCTCTTTCAACAGAACCCTCTCCATGTACTGAGGTTATTTCCTTTGACTAGAGTAACCTAACAGAGTCTCATTTTCATTTGAGTGTTCCTTTCCAGATAGTTGTGAATGTTACTGCTAGGCGGATACTTCACACTATTGTTGACGAAGGGGCTTCTCTTAGTATTCTATCCTCAAATGCTTGGCAAGCTTTAGGTTGTCCTCAGCTTATGCCATCCACCGATCAAATACTAGCTTTTAATCATAGGCCTACTACACCTTTAGGGGCCCTTCCTTATTTACCTATTACATTAGGAGGAAAAACTGTCTACATTGATGTTATGGTGGTCCAAGGTCCTTTATATTTCAATCTGCTCCTTGGATGTGATTATGTTTATGCCATGAAGGCTATTGTGTCCACACTCTTTAGAGTTATGCATATTCCCCATGATGGGAAGATTGTGACCATTGATCGGCTTTCTTTTGTTACACCTGACCATCGCATTACTCCTAGTAATCAGACTGCCCTGAATGTGCCGCATGTTCTTGTGGTTCCTTCCCCTTCTTCTAGTTAGCTTCTTCCCATCATAGGTAAAATGCGGGGCATGGCTCTAGTCTATGGACATCATAATGGAGCTAAGCCTCTAGATTTTATGTAATGGGGGAAACCTACCAACCACTAGATATCATGTTGGGTAGGAGTAGGTTTGAGCAAAGTTCCCATTCTATGTCAAACTCGTTAAAAAATGAAATAGATCTCCTCAAGCATAGTTTACCTTTTGGTTTCAACCTTGCATAAAAATGAAACCATTCTTGAGCATAGTTCATTTTCTATTTCAAGCTTGTTAAAAAATGAAGTAGGTTTCCTCAAGCATAGTTTACCTTTTGGTTTCAAGCTTCCATAAAAATGAAACCATTCTTGAGCATAGTTCATTTTCTATTTCAAGCTCGTTAAAAAATGAAGTAGGTTTCCTTAAGCATAGTTTACCTTTTGGTTTCAAGCTTTCATAAAAATGAAACCATGTTCCAAGCATAGTTACCTTCCATTTCAAGCTTGTGTAAAAATGAAATAGATCCCCTTCCCTTCAATCGAGTCTTCACTTTAGTGTTAGAACTTGAACCTTCTTTTCACTTGCCCAATTCTTGTTCTTCCTACCCCCCTGGTGAAAATTTTCACATTAGTAACCATGTTTTTAGGTTGGGTATGGAAGAATAATCATCAAATAAAACAAATCTTGGGAGCATGTCAAGCCGCTAGCAACCATTCTAGGGGTAAGCTTCACTAACAATCATGTTGGGGGAAAGATTCCAACCTCTGTATATCATGTTAACGGGATTTTTCAATCATAGTTTACCCATTGTTTTTGAGCTTGTGTAAAAATGAAACCAATCTTTGAGCATTCTTTCAACTGATCTTCGAGCTCGTTAAAAATAATAAAATGGTGTTGACCTTACTTTTCATTTTTTCGTGCTTTGGTTAAAACATGAAAAGTGGTTTGAGCTTAGTTTATTACTTTTTCGTGCTCTGGATTCAAACATGAAAAAGTCTAATAGAGTCTTCTTTAATCTCTTTTCAGACTCTTAAAATGTGAAAATATAATCGAGTACTTGTCTTCTTCATACTCGTAAAAGTATTAGAAGAGTCGTCTCTCCAACATTAGGTTACCTCTTTTTTTGGTTCGGATAGACTATTTATGAAAAAGGAACACTCCAGCCAATCATGACTGGAAGAGTTCTCTAAGGTATTATTTTATACTTTTTTGGGCCTTAGGGACTAAATCATATGAAAAAGGACCCTGTAGAGTCTTTTTCCATGGTAATTCAGACTCTCTAAACATGAACGATACCGGTTTTTCTTTCATTGGACTCGTTAAATTAAACATTGAGAGACCCCTTTTTGGGACGAACCCCTCCTCTCTCATGATCATAAAACATATGAGTTTGGACTTGTCTTTAGATGAGCTATAACGAGTGTTTGTTACCCTCTTTGAACTCGTAAAACCGGAAAGAGGCACTCATCAACCATGATGGGGAAAATGGGAAGGGAATCATTTTGCAAATAAATGACAGTAGTTTGTCATTACCTTTGAACATGGCACTTGTCTGCATATCATTTCAGTCAATTGGGTATTCAGTTGATCTCCATGACGATCCACTTTCATGAGTCATGCCACTCCTTTGAGTCTTTTAAAAGAATGCATTTTCCGTCGTCATATTGTGTGTTTGTCTGGTTAGTCATGCTGTCAAGTCTTTTGTTGTGTCGCCCGATGTTCAAAGGGAAGTTGAAGAAGTTTTACCTCTGCAGTAAAAACAGTCTTTGTGTCAGTACTTTTGAGTCAGTATTATGGTTACTACATTCACATCATTCCAGAACTATGTTCTGAGTTTCATGTCATCGATGTGGGACTCATCATGGCCCTCCTTCGACAAGACTATTCCCGTCGACATCAACTCATTATCCGGGAAATAGTCTTAGAAACAAAATTTAGTACCTTGAGATATGTATGCCTCAATGATAGATTCTCTTGCTCTCGACATAGGTTCACATCATTGACCTTTGATCGATAGAATCGACTGGGTGTTCGACATCAAGACATCTATTCACTCTCAGTAGATTGTACTAGGGTACCTTGGGAATCATTGACATCAATGGTGATCTCCCTCACACTTGTTAACAATTCACATCATTGGCCGGTAATCAAGTGGTTTCTACCATGTTCGACTTCAGATCATTGTAATCACATGGATAGAATCATACTTTGTGGAAGACGAGATGAAGATGATGGGTAGTTGTTTAGCACTCATTGCTTTCTACAGGTTGTAATGGAGTTTTGTATATCTAGCATGGATCCACATTTGTATAGTCATGGCTATGCTCAAATTTGTGTCTGTATGACATAGATCTATGTTGTATGTTCGGTAGCTATGTCCAAGTTTGAGTCCTCTATCACATGGATCTACGTTGTATTCTAATAGCCATGCTTGTTTATTCCTCTCATGGTTCTACCTTATATTGGTCCACATCCATGAGTTGGTTACATTTGTCTATGAGTCAAAAGTATTAATGTACTATAGATGCCTACTAGACGACAATCTCCGACCAAGCTGACACTTTCACCTCGAAGTGAAAACTTGTTCTCTCAAGGCTCTCTCTTATCGTATCCCTCTAAGTCTCATGCTTTGGGGGGAATTTTGTTATACCTAAATCATGTCACCATCATGTTATAAGACCCTTAACTCCCATCTTTTCCCTTAATCCCAACACTTGGAGTGGAAACTTGCTCTGTTTGTCAATCCTACTTGAAAAAACCTAGCATCACTCTTACCTTATGGATGATGAGAGGTACCTTGCTCAGCACCGCTTGTATCCTGTTATAGAGAAGCGGTGCCACCGCCTATGGTCTTTGGTCTAAAAGTGGTTCTCATCTAAACCGCTCTGTCATAAGGGAAGAAAAGCAGTACCCTGGGTAAAATGGGAAAAAGAGAAGTTTCTCAAGGCTTCTAGATCTTGAGCCTCATTTCCTCCCTTATCCCTATCATTATGGGTTAGTTGAGCTCGAGATCCCCCATGGTAGGATATTGGAGACACCTCACCCACAATTCTCTCAACTATTCCTATCCATTAAGCCTTATAAATACAAGCTCATATCCATAGTTGAGGGGGAGAACTATAGAGGTATTGTTATGCTGTTGGATTGACTACCTAGTCTAAATTATTGGAGAGCATAGAGAGCAAAGTTGGATCTTATGGGAATGAAGTGTTTGTCTCGTGGAGGGGCTTGTCGACACCAAGGAAACAGTTGTAAGCTTCTCCATACATTCTTAATGCAAAGATGATTTTCGTCCCACATTACGATTGTTTTGATTTCACATGTACATGTTGTTAGATTCCTTAGTCACTAACATGGATAAGTAGATGATTTTCTAGTAGCTTTGATGTGCTTGTATGTTTGATATGTTTACAGGTACACAGGTTCACAATCGAAGTAGTATTCCAAGTGTCTATAGCATTCAGGGAAGGTCTTCATCCTTTGTCGTTCACTCATTTGTTCTGGATCTGAACCATTCAGACCAGAGGAACAGCTTCTGCCTGCAGAAGGTGCAATATTCCTGATAACAATTGTCCTTAGAGGAGCCTTGATGAAAGTTCCTTAGCACTCCTTTCATCCTATGTATCCCTCTGACATTTGCATTGTGGTATGTATATATAGTGCATTAACTTGGACATAACTAGATTTTTTAACATCATTGGTATTTTTATGGGAACCATCTTTGTTTCTAGATGGTTTTTCTGGTCAATTTCGGCCTTTTTTCACCCTGGTATTTTTTATCATTTTGTTTTTTGCTCTTTATGATGGCCAGTTTTTTAGAAAATATTATGGTAACAATAGTATGGGTTAGCTTTGGTATTTATTTTGTTCTTAACTATATGGTCATCTGCAAAGAAAGTCAAACTTGGTTTTTTTGTTATATGTAAACAATTGCTAGGATGTTTGGTATTTCGAGTATAATGCAAGTACATCATATCCGAATATGTCCATGTTGGGAGTTGTTATAATTGTGCAAGCCACAAGATTCAAAAATTTCCAAGGAATATAGTTGGTTAATTGGAGGGTTGACACAAGGAAATTTATTATATTAGTTTTCAAATGGAGTCATTTAAAGAAACAATAGTACCTAGAAGAAGAAGTAGGATAGAATAAGTATAGAATTGACAATATTTTGTGTGACATAGACATGCATGAAAATTGTTGTAGGAAATTCTCCCTACAGACGGTTATAATTTCTCTTGGAGATAAAGTAGTTCCCTAGGTTCCCTAATCTAAGACAAAAGTTAAAATGACGTGGACACTAACTTTCTCCTAAACCTAACTTTTATGCAAACAACAAAAGAAAAGGAGAAGGGCAGAGAAGAGGATGGAATACCTACCTTCCTCTAGAGGTTTTCCTCCCTACTCCAACCGATGAACTTGATCTCCAAAGCTCCAATGCTAGTAGAACCTTACAATAACAACAAAACGTTTCATTCTATCAAGTATTGTTAAGCACAAAAAGGTTCATCTACTTTGAATGCAACAAAGTAAATACACACATGTCATTAAACAAGAGCATGGGAGAAATAGGCCATGTTATATTAAGTGGAAATTTCTAAAGAAGCATCTAGAAAAATGGTATACCTGAATTTACAGCAACACCTCCTCCAAGATATTATTCAAAACCCCTTTGAGAATTATATGATCTCAAGGACCACCTATCCTATCTTTCACTGGATATAAGGTGTGAGGTTCACTTTATAGTACCTGGGATCCAAATTAATTGGAGCGTTAGATAAATAATCCACCTGAGTACCTTGTTCATACACCTAGGACACATTGCATTAGCTTCTATGCTATATTCCATGGTCCAGAATTATGCTAATTGATCATTTGTTGATAGTTGAGGCACTCCACTTTGATAATTTTAATAATTGAGGTGCTCTAGGTTGATCATTCTGACAACCCAAGCACCCTCATTGATGACAAACTACCTTGGTGCACTCCGCCATCCACATATTCAGAGATTGTGTTTGACTTTAGGGGCTAGTGCATGATTTTGGTGTATTTTGGCCTTCCTTGGGAATTTATTTCCTCCTAGATCCACTCTCACTCACCCTCACCAATGCCTAGCATGCCTCCAATTTTCTTCCAGCAATCCTCACCCTCGTTCACACTTGCATTCGTGACTGTTTGGGATGATTAGTAAGTTGATTGGTCCACCTAGGGGGATTTAAGCGTCAAATCATGAGTTGACACTTGTATGCATCCAAATGGCCTCCAAGGCCTCACTATTTCTACCAAATATAATATAAACATGATCCTGGCATATTTTCAAGCAAGGAAGTCATAATAATATATGTTATTGACTTAATTTGTGTGTGTTATTTTCACTCTTTCAGTTGTTTTGTGCATATTTTGTGAACAATATCTAATTGTGAGAATCTCCTTAGCTCCTAGATCCTACTGTGAACCATTTATCAAATGGTATCAGAGCTATTTGGAGCTCCAAATAAAAACCATATTGTTTGAGTTTCCATTCTAGGGATTTCCAAATAGACTCAAGTATTTGTATTCCAGGTACAATCAACAATTTGTCATCTAGTGTGCAAGCAAAAATGGAGCAAACCCATGTTTTTCTGACCCCATTCAACTATTTCGAATGGAAGGATGAAATAGTGATTCAACTAAGGTCAAAAGAAATGTACAGGGTCACCATGGGGACAAAATTTGAACCCAACTCTATTGTTAAGAAGTTGAAGTACTTCAACAGACGTGATGAAACATTTGGGATTATTTGTCTCAACATTTCGAGAGACTTTCTCTTCCATGTTGAAATTCTATAAACTCCCAACGAAGTATGGCTCAAGGTTGAGTCATTGTTCGGGAATACTGATTTGATGAGAGGTCACTAGCTCGAAAATGAGCTAATCTCACTAAGTCCAACTTACTTTGAGACAATCCAATATTTCTTCACCAATTTCAAATCGTTGGTGCTTCAACTCAAGAAATGTGGCATATATAAGAAGGAGGGGCAGCTCATATTGTCCATAATTTAAAATATATGTCCAAAGTACTCAGTGTTTGTGTCTACGTTCCACTCTAGCAAGATCACAGCTCAAAATTGGTGCATGCCTTCACTAGCTGACTTCATGGAGTCACTGACCCAAGAGAAAAAAAAGATAGAGAAAATTGTCACCATCAAATCCAGTAAGGATCAATCCCTTGTTGCAGGATTTTTGAATCCATCCAAAGGAAAGAATAAAGCCAAATATTCGAAGCAACAATATAAGAAGAAGTTGTCCAAACCCAAATCTTCAAATGGGGCTTTGAATCCTTGCTTGGACAAGGAAAAGAAGAAGAAAGAAAATACCAAATGCACCTACTGTCACAAGGGGTGGCATCTAGAGAGTGCATGCATGAAGAATACCATATACATGATTGCAAAACTGCTTGAGAAGAACAACATCGTGAATACCTGAGGGTGAAAAGAAAAAGGATGGAAGTTTAGGCTCAGACGACAAAGAGAGGTGCCATGATTTGGTTTTTGGTTCTTCATACCCTTCTTCCTTCATCACATATTCAGGAGTTTTCATACATATTTCCTCACAAGAGGATTCCTTCTAAGTCGTCTATTCAAACAATGGTCCATATGTTTTAATGGGTGATGATTCAGAGATCCAAGCCAAATGGATTGGTAGGATTGATCAAGATTATGGGTACTTCAATAATGTTGTGTTTGTACCAGATATAGAAGCATGTAACACCCCAAAATTCACAAAATTTAAAAAATTTCTAAGTGACATTTAATGCTTAAGTCATAGACATAATGCTATTTAAATGATTTAGTTTAGTCTAATTAACAATTATATTACCAGATAAGATATTCAGAGAAACTTAGGAGTTTAAATTTATGTAACTAGAGGCTATAGAAATATTTACTCACTAACTTGTAATTTACATGCTACTTACTGAAGTCAGTCCCTAATGATTTACAACTTTGAAATAGAATGTCTTTTGAAAGTTAAAGAGTTTCAATTATTGAATTCTAATCAAAGGTTTGTTGATAAGAATGTGTATGTTTCTGATGGTTTTTTTTTGTCCTACTGAAGGGGACTGAGGTTTTCCCGAGGCTTACCTATCTTTCTCAACCTAATGCATAATCAATTCTTGTACAGGTCTTTACAGGTAAAATTTTAATTCCAAGTTACGAGGTATAAATTTAAAGTTCGGAAGACTAAAATGAGCAAGTTAGGAAAGAATTCCTTAACTCTAATTACGATCCAGAACATCAAAATGTAAGAAATTCTAGGACTATAGTAAGGACTATTTATCAAACATGTCTTTTTTTGTTGAGGTACTAGAATGCCTGAATAAATTATTAATTGGTTTATAACTGTGAAAATTACTATGTAAACCCTAGAACTTCCCTAAGTTCTAAAATTTATCATTACTATTTTTAATTAGTAGTTAGATCTTAACTACAATTCAAACAAACCTAACCTAGGCATAACCAAAGCATAAAGTAATAACTTTATCCTAGCTAGAACTTCACCATGCATGCAAGATTTGTCAATTGTTTAACAAAATATAAAAATATTGCTTTTACATAAAAGGGCAGGGTTAACAATCATATAAATGTAAATTATACCCTAGCTAAAACTTCCAATATACAAACAATGGCTTGTTAAAATTTTAAAAAGGTAATAGTGTGATATCTATAAGTATTTTAAGGTTATATACTTGATGCATAACATGAAATTTTAACCTTTTATAAACTCCCCATGAAATACATCATAGATTTTATTGTTTAACAATGTAATGGCATTGTTTGATACAAAAATGCAGGTTCCAAAACTAAATCAACCAACAAAGAATCTCACGGTTAGTGGATTCCACGTGGTGTTTGCTCATTAAAATAAGGGTTTTTGCATTAAAAACTATGTCTTTTCATTCAAGTTTATCATAACATGTTTGGCTTTATTATTTTCTTTGCTTCTGGACGAGAAAGGGGCCGACAAGCCCTCGGCCCTTTTGGGCCTTTGCCACCATTGTAAAACTATGATTGTCAGTGGCATTAGCTCATCTGAAGCTATGGTTCCTTGCCATTAACGTTTTCTTCAACTCGGTGGTGGCATTGGTAGTTTCACTGCTCTGGTTTCTTTTCCATCATCGTTGATTTCGTTGAGCTCGGTGCTGAAACTGGTAAGTAATAACAATCCTGTAGGAATTCTTGTCTTTTAATATTTATAACTTTGTTATTTAATAAAAAACTAAAATCTTTTGTTTGTTTACGTGGTAGGGGAAGACTACAACGTCGAAGATTGAAGACAAGCCCTCTACAGCTGATGGGTGAGTGAAAAGTGCTTGGTAATCCTCGGTCCCATCCTTGGGTACCATTCATTGATTGTGTTTGCGGTGAACCGATGGTATCTGCAGTTTATGAATACGTCGTCCATAATACTTATAATAGTTTTTTTATTTTTCATTGTAAATATAATAGAGGAGGCCGTAAGGCCATCCTTGTTATTAACCTTTAGTTTTTTCTTCAAAAATACGAGTTACTACTCTTGTACTATCGATTTAGTGTGATCAATATTACTATCCAGGGTTTTTCTTTTAAAAAGTCTTGTTTACTATAATTACTTTGATGGAAAGCTTGCTCGGCTTTAAAAACTCAGCCACAAAGGTTCTTTCATGGATACAATTAAGTTATTTCATTTTGGCTTTTGAAGAGTTAATTTCCTGTGGTGACTATTTGGATTAGAGTGGAGACTCTGTTTATAAAACATGTTGTTTGTTGTAAAACAGAAATTACAGCTTTTAGTAAAAATATCTGTTTATATGTGGTTTCTTCCTTAATGATTCGAATATACGATGTATTAAAACTGTGATTATCTTAGGTTTTGTATTTATCAAACAGTTTTGGAAATTAAAGCTAAACTATAATTACAGAAAGAAAGACCATGTGATGGTTTTCATTATTGTAATACAATTGGAAAAACTGTGTTGTAGGTGACCAACCTATGGTTTGGTTTTTAAAAGGGGTAGTTTTGATATGTAATATCCCAAATACTGATATTTTCTATTTCTATGCAAAGTTACTGAAATAGTTGAGCATGCAAACTGCCATGCAAAAATTCCCTATTTTATAGCTGAAATTAGGGTTAGGGTTTACAGGATAGAATGTAACACTTACCACTGATAAGCTGTCTGAAATGATCTTGAGAGAATATGCATGCATAAAGGGTCGATTTGGAGATGAACTGGTACTTTCTACCTCCAGTGATACCCCAGTAGCATGAACCCAAAATCAGCTAAGGGTGACATTTTCAGTGAAGGAGGTGTCCGTTGAAGCTGAGAATTTGCAAAAGTGGTAGTCTTCCTGTGCTGGAGAAGATTCCTGACACATGCAGAAGTTCTGAGGTCTCTAGGAAGGCTATAGAATTGATATGGAGGTTTAGCTGCCCACGGCCCCCTGATCCCGAAATTGCTGATAACTGCTCTGGATGAGCAAGACCAGATCTGATGATCACCGGGTACTACAGTATGATACCGTTGATGAAAATGGTGCCTGGGTTCTGAAGGTAAACCAATATCTGAGGACCCAACGAATGATTTGGGGTTTTCCAGCTAAAAATCCCCTTATGGCTGCACACATTCCCCTACAAACAATCTCTGATGGATACTGGATAACTGTAAACGAATGAATAAATTGAAGAGCGGATGGTGAACCTAGATGGTTTACCCTGGATGAGACTAGGGAAAATATCTCACTGCCGAAACCCTATTAGCTGAAGATGTTGTCTTCAACCCCAACTGTTATGGCCGCATGTTATGTTGTTTCTCAAGAGCTCCAAAATCATATAATAATCAAAAGTAAAGTCTCCATTCACTTTATCTTTCTTTTATAACTTTCAACCGTGAAAACCCTAACTTTTGACCTAATTAGGTCACTTTAACTTCTAATTTGCAGTTGACTTGTATGCATGCACATGGAGACTTAATCAGGTGCATGCAGCATGAAATAATGCTTACATGTCATGCATGTTGGTGGCATTTGGATCCGGTAGCCCTCTTCGACCCAATGGTGATATAATAATGATGCCCTAGATTTATTTGTAGATGGCATCAATCTTCGGTTGATTCTCTAACTGTCAGTACCTGCTCGAACCCACAAGAATCACATAGGTTAGTGGGTTGGTCCTCAATGCCTAAGTAGAAGAGGACATTACAGTCCTCCCTGCTTGAGATTGCATGTCCTCAAGCAACTGCAAAATGGGATCCTACAATACCTATTCTCCTTCCCATGTGGCATCCTCTGGAGGTAATTCTTTCCATCGGACCAAGTATTCTATAATCACCCGGTTCTGGAGTTTTCTTTATCAAGTTTGCTTCTAGGGTCTGTAGAAGCAAGGTTTTAACTTTTATGTTCCTTTCTTTTTAAGTGAAGACTGTCTGTAGGGTTGGAGCCTTAAGTATACCAAATCTCCTACTTCAAAGCTCTACTCAACCGTGTGTCTATCTGCATACAACTTTTCTTGATTATGGGCTGTCTGTAAGTTCTCTTTCAAGATTTTAAGAATATCCTAACTATCATGTATCCAATCCTTTGCCTTAGGAGCCCTGTTGTCTTTGAATACTAAATCTACATAGTCCAAGGCCTTGTAGCCATATAATGCCTTAAAAGGTGTTATCCTAATAGACATGTGGTAGGTAGTATTGTAGAAGTACTCCCCTAAGTGTAGCCATTTAATCCGGGTTCATTGCTGCCTTGTTACATAGTTCCTCAGATATATAGGTAGTATTGTAGAAGTACTCCCCTAAGTGTAGCCATTTAATCCAGGTTCATTGCTGCACTGTTACATAGTTCCTCAGATATCCTTCAATCCATTTGTTGACAATATTGGTTTGTCCATCACTCTGGGGATGATAACTCATGCTAGTAGCAAGCTCGGTCCCTACTAATCTGAATAGCTCCTGCCAAAAGGCACCTGTGAATCTACTGTCCTAATCACTAAAAATGGTCTTAGGTAACCTGTGTAACCTGAAGACCTCCCTGAAAAATAAATCAGCTACCTGGGATGTGGAGTAATCAGATGATATAGAAAAGAAATGTGCAAATTTGGTCAGTCGATCAACCATGACATATAAACAATCTCGCCCTTGGACCTTGGACAATCCTGTAATGAAGTCCATGGAGACACTTTCCCACTTATGTTTCGGAATCAGTAGTGGCTAAATCAACCTTGTTGGATGGATGTGCTCAATATTTTTTTCTGACATATGCTATATTCCCACACGTGCTACGTAACCTCCCACTTGAGGCCCTTCCATGAGAACCTCTCTCGAATCTTCCTGTAGGTCTTCAAGAAACCCTAATTTCCTGATAGTGGAGAGTCATGTGCTTCCTGTATGATTTTCTTTCTTAAAGTTGATTTTGGGACGAGGTATATCCTTCTCTTGTAATAGATGATGTCATCGACAATTATGTACCTGTCATCCTAAATCTGTCCATCCAATAATTCGCAAGAGAATTTATTTTTGGAGTATTCTACTAAGAGAAGAGCCCTACAATCTGTAGATATACTTATGAGAGATAATGAAGTGGGTTGTCTCAATAATGAATCTGCTACTATATTATTCTTACCCTTTACATACTCTATCTCGAAATTGTAGGCTTGTACTTTGCTGACCTATTTCTATTGGCGCTCATTCAGTTCCTTCTACTCTAAGCAGTACATGAGGCTGTTATGATCTGTCTTGATTTTGAACTTGTTGCCCACCTGTCTGAACTTCGTGAGAGCATGTAAGATGGCTAGCATTTATTTTTCATATAGGGAGTAGCGGTGCTCTTAGTCCTTCATTTTTCATCTCTCAAATGCAATAGGGTGATGGTTTTGCATCAATACTACTCCTAGCCCTTCCCCTGAGGCATCACATTCTACCACAAATGGTTGTGAGAAGTCTGATAATGCTAAAACTAGGCAAGAACTCATAATGACTTTCATCTCCTCAAAAGTTTTATGTGCTAATTATGTCCAGGTGAATGACCCCTTCTTTGTGAGGTTTGTAAGGGGTGTGGTGAATTGGGAGAACCCCTTAACATACCTTCGATAATAAGTGCAAATTCCTAAGAAGCCTCTCAATTTCTGTGACTATTTTTGGCACGGGCCAATCCCTGATAGCTCATATTTTCTCCATGTCAACCTGTAATCCTTTTTCACTGATTATGTGCCCTAGATACAACATTTCCTTCATGCCAAATTCACACTTAGACATTTTCACGTAAAGCGAGCGTTCTTCTAGAATGCTCAATATGTCATCCAGGTGTTTCAGATGTTCCTCCCATGTTTTGCTATAAATCAAGATGTCATCAAAGATACTAGCAAAAACTTATGTAACTAAACTCTGAAAGTAAGGTTCATGCATGACTGAAAAGTGGTTGGAGCATTGGTAAGTCCAAAAGGAATGACCAAGAATTCATAGTGACCATAGTGACAATGGAAAGTTGTTTTAGAGATGTATTGATCCCTTACTCGGATCTGATGGTACCCCAAGCGAAGATCAATCTTTGAAAAGTATTTGGAACCCTGTAGCTCATCCATGAGTTCATTAATCCTATGGATGGGATACCTGTTTTTGATGGTCTTTTTGTTGAGTGCTCTATAATCGATTAACATTTGTAGTGTACCATCTTTCTTCTTGACCAAGACCACTGATGATGCGAAGGGGCTATAACTGGGTCGAATGTATCCAAGCTCCAGCAATTCTTTCATCGTCTTCTTGATCTCATCCTTGTATCTTTTGGGATGTCAATAAGGAGTGGTGATGACTTCCTATGTCCCCTCCTCTAGCTCAATGATGTGTTCAAAGCCCCTGTCTAGCGGTCTACCTACTGTAATGTCCCGAAATACCCTTTCATGCTTTTGTAATAAGGCCTGAATATCACCTAGGTGTTGTGTGCTATTCTCTGGAGGTTTCCTAAAGGTGACAAAACATTCTACAGCCCATTCTATGTCATCCTTTTTTAGTACTGCCTTCATTCTCTGTGAAGATACCATTTTTGGGGGATAAGTGTTCATGCCCCTCAAAACTACCCATTTTCCATCTGGCCCCTGGAATTCCATTTCCATTGATCGGTAGTATGTAGTATATTTCCCTATTGAACAAAGCCATTGAACACCTAATACTACATGAGTATATGCCACATCTACTACATAAAATGAATCTGTCATCTAGTAGTTGCTTAATGTGACATTCAATTTTGGAATCCAATAGTTGCACTCCATGCTGGAGTTCTCGGCTACCACTACAGTAAATCCCTCAAACTTCTCTCTATGAGTACCCCTC
This sequence comes from Pseudotsuga menziesii, assembly GCA_001517045.1. NCBI lineage: Eukaryota > Viridiplantae > Streptophyta > Pinopsida > Pinales > Pinaceae > Pseudotsuga > Pseudotsuga menziesii. The sequence continues at coordinate 991,188 of LPNX010175682.1, read as the reverse complement.
TTGGCTACCCAAGCAGAGTCGATGAAATTGTGGGTTGCTCCCCCATCAATCAATACTCCCACTCTGTGGCCCTATACTACTCCTCTGGCCCTAAGATTATGGAATCTCGGTACTCCAGATAATGTAGCAATGACTCCCTCTAGTGTATCACCCTGGAGTGATTCTTCCTCTGCTGCCTGTAGTTCTTTTGTTGCCTCCTGCTCATAGTCCTCTTCATCACTGTGTGAATACACTTCGATGTAGTGATCCTTTTCCTTCCCTGCACACCTATGTCCTAGAACCCATGGTTCCTGAAAAGTAAAAAAATTTCACCTCAAATCTTTCCTAGTGTCCTCATCTAACCATGTTTTCTTGGGAAAATCTTGCTGAAAAGGTTTCTTATCCTTATCCTTAACTGGAAATTTGATTTTGAGAGGGAACTTGTTCTTCGGAACTAAATCCTGGAGATCTCTGTCTCTACTAATGGAATCCTGTAGAGTGGGGGGTTTGTAGGCTTTCACCCATCCCCACAGTGGCTCTGTTAGGGCCTCAGTGAAAAACATCGTCAACCTTCTCTCTGACACATCTGTTACCATGACTACTATTTTCTGGAATTCTGAGATGAAGGCCTATGCGCTACCTATCTGTTTGAGTTGAGCCAACTCTCTGAAATGTATCTATGGATCCTTCCTGTCGAACCTCTCCATGAGTTTCTGAGTGAACTCACCATAGGAGTGAATGGTGTTGTAACCCAATGTCACTAATCCATGGTACCACCACTCATGAGCCTCTCTATCCAAGTGGAGTGTAGACAATTTAATGGCATTTGTCTTTGTCATGAGATTGAGTTGGAAATACGTATCCAACTTTTGAACCCATATCCTCGCTGAACCTCCGTGAGCCCCATCAAAGTTTGGGATGGTCAACCTGCCCAAGGTTTTCTGCAACTCATACTTATGATTGAATCCCTTTTTGAAATTCCTAGGCCTGTTCCTACTCTTCGTGTTGCAAAAATCCAAAAAATACATGGCTGCATGAAACTCATCCCCTAAGTCCCTGTATTCCTACAAATAAGCCCCAAAGGCTTCACTAGGTTCTACCTACATGACTGGACCTCCTACTGCATCTGCCAAGAAGTTAGGCATAGTAGGTCTGTTGGAAGGTATACTATATATGTGGGGTGTATTCTATATATTGGTGTATGCAACCTTCCCACTGCTACTTATAGACCCTCTATCTACCGGTGAAGGAGGTGTACTACTGTTACCTGGTTCTGGTTTCGCTGATAATCTGTTGATTGCATTAAGTACATATTTTTTCCCTTTGGCTAAGTCTTGCAATGCAGATACTAGGTTGTGAAACTCCATCCTGTCCTCATCTTCTCCCATTCATTTTCCCCTGTCAAAGTGTATACCTGTTGGGTCCATGTCTGAGTTGGTATCTTCTAGTTGGATATACTCAAAATCCTTCGTGTACCTACTCCTTGTTTTCCTATAGGTTACAAAAGTGTCCTCTTCTGTATTCATCTACTTTTCATCTCTTAAGCCCATCGCTGGAAAAGAAGATAGCTCTGATACCACTGTAATATCCCAAATACTGATATTTTATATTTCTATGCAAAGTTACTGAAATAGCCGGGCATGCAAACTGCCATGCAAAAATTCCCTATCTTATAGCTGAAATTAGGGTTAGGTTTTGTAGGATAGAATGTAACAATTACCACTAATAAGCTGGCTGAAATGCTCCTGAGAAAATATGCATGCATCAAGAGTTGATTTGGAGATGAACTGGTACTTTCTGCCTCCAGTGATACCCCAGTAGCATGAACCCAAAATCAGCTAAGGGTGATGTTTTCAATGAAGGAGGTTTCCGTTGAAGCTGAGAATTTGCAGGAGTGGTAGTCTTCCCATGCCAAAGAGGATGCTTGACACATGCGAAAGTTCTGAGGTCTCTAGGCAGGCTAGCGAATTGATCTAGAGGTTTAGCTATTCATGCCCCCCTGATCCCAAAATTGCTGACAACTGCTCTGGATGAGCAAGACCAGATCTGATGATCACCAGGTACTGGAGTATGATACCAATGATGAGAATGGTGCCTGGGTTCTGAAGGTAAACTGAGATATGAGGACCCAGTGAATGATTTGGGTTTTTCCAGCTAAAAACCCCCTTTCAGTTGCACACATGCCCCTGTAAACAATCTCTGGTGGATACTAGATAACTGTAAATGAATGAATAAATTGAAGAGCGGATGGTGAACCTGGATGGTTTACCCTAGACGAGACTAGGGCAGATATCTCACTGTCGAAACCCTGTTAGCTGAAGACGCCGTCTTCAACCCCAACTGTTGTGGCCACACATTGTGTTGCTACTCAAGAGTGCCAAAATCATATAATAATCAAAAGTAAAGTCTCCATTCACTTTATCTTTATTTTATAACTTTTAACTGTGAAAACCCTAACTTTTGACCTAATTAGGTCACTTTAACTTCTAATTTGTAGTTGACTTCCATGCATGTGCATGGAGACTTAATCAGGTGCATGCATCATTAAATAATGCTTAGATGTCATGCATGTTGGTGGCCTTTGGCTCCGATGGCCCTCTTTGACCCAATGATGATATAATAATGATGCCCTAGATTTTCTATAGATGGCATCAATCTTGAGTTGATTCCCTAATTGTCAGTACCCGCTCAAACCCACAGGAATCACATAGGTTAGTGGGTTGGTCCTAAATGCCTAAACAGAAGAGGACATTACATGATATTTAGGGTTATCTTCGAGCTTCAAATTGTTTTTATAACTAATAGTTAAATTTTTAATAGCTTTTTCTTTAAATAGAGAACTGGAAATCGATATTAAGATTTCCTTAAATGTTGGAGAAATGTTTTGAGATTTAAGATTTAGACCTTAATTTAAATACACAGTTGACCTATTTAAAGTATTTGCTAGCTATGGTAATCTTTGTTCTGTAATAGATATAAAAGTGTGTATTAAAGAGTAGTGTTATAAGAACACAGTTTTCAATGTTAATAATAATAGTATGGTTATACTGAAAATTTACAAATTGTTTCTTAAGTACCTAAGGTACTATATTACTTTAGGTATTATAAATAAAATTCAGTCTAATGACTATTCATTATGATCCTATTGTGTGGAGGCTTAAACGAAACAGTTTGGGTTTTTAGCTGTGTATTATTTCTTATATTTAGAATACTTATTTATGATATGGGTAATACAGAATTAGAAAATGAATGATTTTTCTTTATTAAATGTAAATTAATAGTTGTACTAGCCTAATTATTATTGTATTATGTTATGCACAATTTTAAGTCTGTGTAACAAAAGATTACTATAAAGGTTCTGTGTAATATTTTTAGGGAGTTTTATATTCATGAAATGGGTTCTAGAAAAGGATTATTATCATGCCATGCTTAAATAATCAGTAAACGATTCCTAAGTAAAGCAGATTCAAATCATCTTATCCCTATAAATCATTCCTCTAAATCAACCTTCTATACTAGAGTACTTCATCTTATGATGAGTGGAAAAATACAGAAAGGGATTTTATTCATTAATCTATCTTATCTAATTCTAGGTTCATTTATTTATTTTAAACAAATACAAGTAATTTTCTAAATAAAATGAAGACTTAAACTATCTATTTGTAGCTGCAAGTATCTAAGAAATAAAACTAATCTTGCCTACTTTCATTCCAGTACTTTTACTTACATAAAGATAAATAAAATAACACATTGGAACTTGATAACTTGTAGAGGATACAAACAACCCAAGGATCCCGTTCCACCCAACCTTTTCCTGAAGATAGCTCAACTGCTTCTCTTAGGACCCCGGAGCTTGTCCACTGATCCACTAGAATGAAAGCACTGAGTAAAGAAATGGGATTAAATACCCCTTCAACTCCACAAAAGTACTTAACCATAGTACTTATGTCCTCAGCAGTAAGAACTCAGCTAACAAGCTACACTAGTTTGAAAACAGTCTTAAACACTCAATCCACTTCTTTTCCCCTCATCGAATCTCGTGTGCACCTTGCTCAATCTTCATAAATTTCACAAGGTAATGATTGAATAGCCTCCTGCTGAATTCGATGAATTGATATATGCATGCCTAGGGATTTTTGGTTAGTTTTTTTTCAATTAATGAGCCACCTGCTCGGTTCCACTTTCTTGGGGAGCATGACCACAAAAATTAGGGAAGTTTCCCCCTACAACAGCTAGAAGTGTTTGAGGATGCTAGCATGTGTTGATTTTCTCTCACCCCAGTCTATTCCACCTAGTGGGACAATGGACACTCATTCAACAACCTCCTTATCCTATTTGTCTCATCTTTTATTTATTAACTAATAAAATATTCAACATAATTAATTACAGTTATCCTTGACCATACATGGTCAATAGTCTCAAACTTTACAATAAAAATAAAATATAATGTCTTCTTAAACATAAAATGTTATTGAAATTTGGGGTACGTGACATACACCCCCCCTTAAGTCTAACATCATGCTCGATGTTTCTTTATTCATCATCCTCAAAGATGCCCTAAAACAGAATTGGATATGCTGCTCACATATGACTCTCCAATTCCCAATTTGCTTCTTCTGGACTAAGGTGCGTCCAATGCACCTTCATCTGCCCAATGGTGCGATTCTGAAGAAATTTTTCCCTCTTATCGAGGATACAATCTAGTTCCGACATAAAATATCCTTCAGGTTCCACCTGCACATCATTCCAATTTATAACATGAGTAGCATCATGTACATATTCTTTTTTAAACAAAAATATGAAAAACATTATGAACTTTAAGATTTAGTGGTAAGGCCAATTGGTACGCCACCAGTCCAACTCAGGACAATATTTCGAAAGGCCCATAGTACCTGGGTGCTATCTTAGCACATATCCCTAACTTTAAAGAACTATTTTTATGTTTTACCTTTATGAAAACATGTTTTCCCACCTGGAACTCTTTCTGAGTTCGTTTAAGATCTGCTTAACTCTTCTATTTGTCTTGTGCAACCATCAAATTACCTTGTACATGCTTCACAGTTAATTCCATTTCCTTTAATAACTCAGGTCCTAGTATTAACCTATCAATGGAGTTTCTCCATGATATGGGAGTATTGTATTTTTTTCCATATAGAATCTCAAATGGGATGAATTTTGATGAAGCCTGGTAATGGTTGCTATATGCGAACTCAACCAAGTGCAAGTAGTCCTCCCATTTACTTGGCTATTCTCTAATGTACATCCTTAACACATCTTCCAAGATCTAATTTACCCTTTCAGTATATCCATCTGTCTGCAGATGAAATGATGTACTGAAATTTAAAGTAGTATTTAAACCTTTAAATAAATATTTCCAAAACTTTTCAGTGAATTTGGGTCCTTGTCAGAAATTATAACTTTTCGAATTCCATGTAAACAAAAATTTTGTTTCATAAATATTTCAGTAATACTGGTATCCTTATGAGTGTTTTTTACTAGTATAAAATGGGCTTCCTTGATGAATTTGTCAACAACTACCATTATAGAATCATTCTGGTTTTGATTTCTAGGCAAACCTGTAACGAAATCAATGATGATTATTTCCCATTTCCAGCTAGAAATTGGTAATGGATATAATAAACTGGCTAGATGATGATGTTTAGTCTTAACATGTTGACATTAAAAACATCTAGCAATATATTCTGCCAACTCATTCTTCATATTCGGCCAAAAGAAATCTTTACGTAACATAGTTATTGTCTTTTTATAACCAGGGTGTCCAGAATAGGGAGTTTTATGTATTTCATTTAAGATTAGCAACTTAAATTTAGGTACGTTAGGTAAATACAATATGTTTTTATAAAGTATTAACCCCTTTTCATTTAGACTGTAACCTATACTTAAACTTTTAGTTACATTTTCTGCCACTTTAGCGTGCAAATTTTGGTAATTTTCATCCAATTTTACTCCTTCTTTGAGATGATCTTCTAAATTTGTTTTGTAAGTATTGATTGTTTCCATAAAATGTAATCTCACGTTTATGCTCAAAGCATCAGGTACCCTATTTTCTTTCCCCTTGATATATTGGATCTCGAAATCATATTCGCTAAGGAAAGCTAGCCACCTAGCTTGCCTTGCATTTAAATTTGGTTAATCCAACAGATACTTTAAACCTTTATTATCTGTCATTAAAGTAAATTTTCTCTCGATCAAGTGATGGTGCCACATATTTAATGCATGTATCATAGCAGCCAATTCTAGATCATAAGTAGCGTAATTTTTCTCGTGAATTTTAAGTTTCCTGGAATCGTACGCTATGACGTGTCCTTCTTGAGTTAAGACTCCACCAAGGCCATCATTGCATGCATCATTGCATACAACAAAATCCTTGTTAGGATCTGAAATTATTAAAATTGGTGCAGTTACAGTTAACAATCCCTTTAATTTCATAAAACTCTCTTCACATTTTTGATCCTATGCAAACTTCTTTCCTTTCTTCTATAGAGAAGTTATGGGATTCGCAATCCTTGAAAATCCCTCAATAAATCTTTGATAGTACCCAGTGATACCCATGAATGATCGTATATCAGTTACGTTATATTTGGGACCAGTCATTCGTTAATTGATTTTATCTTATCAGGATCAACCAAGATCCCATATTTAGTTATTACGTGACCCAAGTATTGTATTTTATCTTTAAAGAAGTCGCATTTACTGAACTTGGTGTAAAGCTGATGTTCCCTTAACACTTGTAAAATGATTTTTAAATGTTCCTTGTGTTCTTCTTTAGTCTTAGAATAAATTAAAATATCATCAATAAAAACTACCACAAACTTATCTAGATAATTATGAAATACGTTGTTCATTAAACACATAAACACTGTCGAGGCATTAATTAACCCAAATGGCATGACAAAAAACTCATAGTGACCATATCGAGTCCTAAAAGTCATCTTGAAAATATCCTCATCCTTAATCCAGACTTGATGATAACCGAATCTTAAGTCAATTTTTGAAAATATTGTTGCTCCACGCAACTGATCAAACAGATCGTCTATGCGGGGCAACGGGTATCTATTTTTAATTGTCATATTATTAAGCTAACGGTAATCAATGCATAAGCGCAGGGTTCCGTCCTTATTTTTAACAAAAATGACTGGTGCTCCCCAAGGAGACACACTTGGTCTTAAGTACTTTTTATCTATCAGTTATTTTAATTGCGATTTTAGTTCATTAAGCTCCAGGATGTTCATCCGGTAAGGAGCTTTTGAGTTAGGCACCGCACTAGATACTAGCTCAATAGTGAAATCCAACTCCCTTTTCGGAGGCAGTCCCGTAATTTCCTTCAGAAACACATCTGAATATCCTCTCGGGATTGGTATAACTTCTAATTTTATTTTTTCTTCTTTATTAATGTGTTCTTCATTAGTTATAGTTACAGTAAAAGCTTTACATCCCTTCTGATCAGCCCTTTTCAGTTGTAAGGCAGAAATCTGTCTGATTGATGTTTTTCTAGGGATTCCTTTTACTGTGACCGTTTCACCTTCGTTATTTAAAAAGGTAAAAGTTTTATCAAAAAAATTTAACACTACTTGATGTTGTTCTATCCAATCAATTCCAATTAATACATCATAGGAGCCTAATGGAAGTACATTCAACTTTACAGAAGTTTCAAACTGATTCATAATTAATGTACAATCTTTCACAAAATCAATTACTTTTCTTTTTGCTCCTGTAGCTAATTGAACCAGCCATGACTTTGCAAATTTCTCTACTGGTAGTTTACTTTTCTCTACTAAACTAGGAGAGACGTAACTCAGGCTAGGCCCTGGGTCAATTAAAATAGAAATGGGTTTCTGATTCAGCATACCTTCAAGTCCTTCCATACCTGCAAATCTAATTCAGAAAATATTATGTACAATCAACATTAAAATCATAAATCAGTAATCATACTTTCTTCTTACTTTTTTGTTTACGTGCATGGAGCCACTTCAGGCCTAGTGTCTGAACATATGATCCGATACCATATGTAACACCCCAAAATTCACAAAAATTTAAAAAATTTCTAGGTGATATTTAATGTTTAAGTCATAGACAGAATGCTAGTTAAATGATTTAGTTTAGTCTAATTAACAATTAGATTACCATATAAGATATTCAGAGAAACTTCGAAGTTTAACTTTCTGTAACTAAAGGCTATAGAAGTATTTACTTACTAACTTATAATTTACATGCTACTTACTGAAGTCAATCTCTAATGATTTACAAATTTGAAATAGAATGTCTTTTGAAAGTTAAATATTTTCAATTATTGAATTCTGATCAAAGGTTTGTTGATAAGAATGTGTATGTTTCTGATGGTTGTTTTCTTGTCCTATGAAGGGGCTTGAGGTTTTATCGAGGCTTACTTAGCTTTCTCAAGGTAACGTAGATTCGATGCTTGTACAGGTCTTTATAGGTAAAAATTTACTTCCAAGTTACAAGGTATAAATTTAAAGTTCGGAAGACTAAAATGAGAAAGTTAGGAAAGAATTCCTTAACTCTAATTATAGTCCAAAACATCGAAATGTAAGAAATTCTAGGACTATAGTAAGGACTATTTATCAAACATGTCTTTGTTTTGTTGAGGTACTAGAATGCTTGAATAAATTATTAATTGGTTTATAACTGTGAAAATTACTATGTAAACCCTAGAACTTCCCTTAGTTATAAAATTTATCATTACTATTTTTAATTATTAGTTAGATATTAACTACAATTCAAGCAAACCTAACCTAGGCATGACCAAAGCATAAAGTAATAACTTTATCCTAGCTAGAACTTCACCATGCATGCAAGATTTGTCAATTGTTTAACAAAATATAAAAATATTTCTTATACATAAAAGGGCAGGGTTAACAATCATATAAATGTCAATTATACCCTAGTTAAAACTTCCAATATACAAACAATGGCTTGTTAAAAGTTTAACAAAGGTAATAGTGTGATATCTATAAGTATTGCAAGGTTATATACTTGATGCATAACATGAAATTTCAACCAGGTTAAACTCCCCATGAAATACATCATAGAGTTTATTGTTTAATAATCTAATGGCATTGTTTGATACAAAAATGCAGGTTCCAAAAGTAAATCAACCAACGATGAAACTCATGGTTAGTGGATTCCATGTGGTGTTTGCTCGTTAAAATAAGGGTTTTGGCATTAAACCCTATTCCTTTTTATTCAAGTTTAGCATAACGTGTTTGGATTCATTATTTGCTTTGTTTCTAGAGGAGAAAGGGGCCGATAGGCCCTCGGCCCTTTTGAGCCTCTGCCATCATTGTAAAACTCTAATTGTCAGTGGCGTTAGCCGGTCTGAAGCTGTGGTTCCTTGCCATTAAGGTTTTCTTCATCTCGGTGGTGGCGTTGGCATTTTCACTGCTCTGGTTTCTTTTCAATTATCGTTGATTTCATTGATATCAGTGCTGAAACTGGTAAGTAATAACAATCATGTAGGCATTATTTTCTTTTAATAATTATAACTACGTTATTTGATAAACATCTCTAATATTTTGTTTGTTTGCGTGGTAGGGGAAGACTACATCATCGAATATTGAAGACAGCCCCTATGCAACTGATGGGTGATCGAAAAGGGCTTGGTAATCCTTGGTCCCATCATTGGGTACCCTTCGTTGATTGTGTTTGCAGTGAACCAATGGTATCTACAGTTTGTGAATACGGTGTCCATAATACTTATAATAGTTTGTTATTTTGCTTTGGGAAAGATAATAGAGGAGGCCGTAAGGCCATCCTTGTTATTAACCCTTAGGGTTTTCTGCAAAAGGATGAGTTACAACTCTTGTACTATCGATTTAGTGTGAGCAATATTACTATACAAGGTTTTTTTTTAAATGTCTTGTTTACTGTAATTACTTTGACGGAAAGCTTGCTCGTCTTTAAAAACTCAACGACAAAGGTTATTTTGTGGATACGATTAAGTTATTGCATTATGGTTTTTGAAAAGTTAATTTTATATGGTGACTGTTTGGATTAGAGTGGAGACTCTGTTTATAAAATATTTTGTTTGCTGTAAAACAGAACTTACAAATTTTGGTAAAAATCTATGTTTAGATGTGGTTTCTTCCTTAATGATTCAAATATACAGTGTATTAAAACTACGATTATCTTAGGGTTTGTATTTATCAAACAGTTTAGGAAATTAAAGCTAAACTATGATTACGGAAAGAAAGACCGTGTGATGCTTTTCGTTATTGTAATAAAATTGGGAAAATTGTGTTGTAGGTGAATAACCTCTGGTTTGGTTTTTAAAAGGCCAGTTTTGATATTTAGGGTTATCTTCGAGCTTCAAATTGTTTTTATAACTAATAGTTGAATTTTTAAAAGCTTTTTATTTAAATAGAGAACTGGAAATCGATCATAATATTTCCATAAATCCTAGATAAATGTTTTGAGATTTAATATTTATACCTTAATTTAAATACACAATTGACCTATTTAAAGTATTTTCTAGCTATGGTAATCTTTCTTTTTCTGTAATAGAAATAAAAGTTTGTATTAGAGAGTAGTGTTATAAGAACACAATTTTAAATGTTAATAATAATATTATGGTTATACTGAAAATTTACAAATTGTTTCCTAAGTACTTAAGGTACTATAGTACTTTAGGTATTATAAATAAAATTCAGTCTAATGACTCTTCATTATGATCTTACTGTGTGGAGGCTTAAAAGAAACGGTTTGGGTTTTTAGCTGTGTATTATTTCTTATATTTAGAATACTTATTTATGATATGGGTAATACATAATTAGAATAATCAATGATTTTTCTTTATTAAGTGTGAATTAATAATTGTACTACCGTAATTATTATTGTATTATGTTATGCACAGTTTTAAGTCTGTGTAACAAAACCTTACTATAAAGGCTCTATGTAATATTTTTAGGGAATTTTATATAAATGAAATGGGTTCTAGAAAAGGATTATTATCATGCCTTGCTTAAATAATCAGTAAAACCTTCCTAAGTAAAGCAGGTTCAAATCATCTTATCCCCATAAATTATTCATCTAAATCAACCTTTTGTACTAGAGTCCTTCATCTTATGATGAGTGGAAAAATAAAGAAATGGATTTTATTCATTAATCCATATTATCTAATTCTAGGTTCATTTATTCAGTTTAAACAAATACAAGTAATTTCCTGAATAAAAGGCAAACTTAAACTATCTATTTTCAGCTACAAGTATTTAAGAAATAAAACTAATCTTGAGTACTTCCATTCCAGTACTTTTACTTGCATAAAGATAAATAAAATAACATGTCGAAACCTAATAACTTGTAGAGGAGACAAACAACCCAAGGAGCCCGTTCCACCCAACCTTTTCCTGAAGATAGCTCAACTCCTTGTCTTAGGACCCTCGAGCCTATCCACTGATCCACCAGAATGAAAGCACTGAGTAAAGAAATGGGATTAAATACCCCCTGCAACTCCACAGAAGTACTTAACCGTAGTACTTTTGTCCTCAGCAGTAAGAACTCAGCTAACAAGTTGCACTAGTTCTGAAAACAGTCTTAAACACTCAATCCACTTCTTCTTTTCCCCTCATCGAATCTCTTGTGCACCTTTCTCAATCTTCAGAAATTTCATAAGGTAATGATTGAACATCCTCCTACTGAATTTGATGGATAGATATATGCATGCCTAGGTATTTTTGGTCAGTTTTTTTCAATTAATGAGCCACCTGCTCTGTTCCACTTTCTTGGGGAACATGACCACAAAATTAGGGAAGTTTCCCCCTGCAACAGCTAGAAGTGGTTGAGGATGCTTCCATGTGTCAATTTGATCTCACCCCAGTCTACTCCACCTAGTGGGTGAGTGGACACTCATTCAACATCCTCCTTAGGCTATTTGTCTCATCTTTTATTTATTAACTAATAAAATATTCAACATAATTAATTACAGTCATCCTTGACCAGACATGGTCAATAGTCTCAAACTTTACAATAAAAATAAAATATAATGTCTTCTTAAACATAAAATGTTATTGAAATTTGGGGTACGTGACAAAGCAAACCTAATTTTAGTGTATCAAATGGCACACACCAGAGAATCCAAGAGTGTAAAATTTAATCCAAATGCAATGGAGATAGCATATGTATCTACATGAAAGGTTGTGGCTTTGGGTATTGCTGACCATGAATCTAGAATGTACAAGTTCTGTCATTTCCTCCACTAATCTAATGGGAATGTGCTCTTGACACATGTAAATGAGAAAAGAAATTTGTGGCATGAGAGATATGTCGACCTAAACTATAGGTACCTCCAAGCATTAAGCAAAGAAGTAATGGTGGAAGGGATTCCTTCTTTCAATAGGTCGAATGACACATGCATAGGATGTGTAATGGGAAAGCATCCAAAGTGCAACTATGAGAAAGGAAAGGAGAGGAGATTTGTTGAAGTGCTTGAGTTGGTTCACTCATATCTCATTGCGCCTCTTCCCACACCCTCTTATGGAGTATCAAGGTATGTGTTGAACATCATAGATGATTTCTCAATGTTTTGTTGGGTATACTTTCTCAAATTCAAATCTAAAGTTTTTGAGACTGTCAATGTTTGGAAATCGCTGGTTGAGAATGCATGTGGGAACAAGATCAAATTCCTTAGGACTGGTCAAATTCCTTAGGATTGTGTCCTTAGGAATGATAATAGGAATACACCAATGACATACATTAAAACTTAAAGGGCATATCAAAAATAACAATGTTTTCATCCTATTAGACATAGGAAGTACTCATAATTTCATTGACGTAAGTGTTTCAAAGAGGCTTAACCTTTTCATATATCCAATACCTAACATGAAGGTAATGGTTGCAGATGGAAAGAAGATCAAAAGGTGGGAAAATGCCACAAAGTTAAGATGCAAATACAAAACTATAACCTTGATTCAGAATTTTATGCAGTACCCTTAGGAGGAGTTGATGCAGTATTAGGAATTCAGTGGGTGCAAACACTAGGTACCTACTCAACAAACCACAAAGAACACTTTATAAAGTTTAGCTGGAAATGAGAAAAATACAAGTTGCATGGGTTCCAGACCCCTCACAAAAAAATTGTGTCATCCCACAAAATGGAGAAGCTAATTCGAAAGGGAGCACCAGCATATGTCGTACAATTCCAAGAGATGGAATTATTAACTTCAGAAGGGGTTAAACCAGGTCAACCAAAGATCCAAGGACTAATACGAAAGTATTAAAAGGTAATCAAAGATACTCCCATGGGATTGCCACCAGAAAGAATGATTAAGCATGTCATCGAAATCAAGTATGAATCAAACCCCATCAATGTTAATCCCTACAGGTATACACACCATCATAAGACATAGATTGAAATATTAATCGGTGGATTGCTAAAGTGTGGAGTGATGATAGAAATTTGGAGTCCTTATGTTGCACCAGTAGTACTGGTATGAAAGAAGGATGGTTCATTTAGGTTATGCATCGACTAAAAAGGACTAAACAAGATAACTATTAAGGACAAATTCCTCATTCCCTTCATTGATGAAATGTTGGACGAGCTTCATGACGCAAGGTAATTTTAGAAACTAGATTTGAGATCGGGGTATTATCAAATTAGAGTAAGGTGTTAAATTTTCATATGCTTAGCTAAGACATCAGTACTTCATTTCATTTTCATAACAAAAGCATATAAACATGATCACTGAAAGATAGACAAGCACAACCATACAACAGGAACACAAAGATTTATCCTGGGAAAACCCTAAAGGGAAAAACCCAGCAAAAGCTTCCTCAATATAGATACCCCAAAAAGATAAAAGATAAAACCAGCAAGGACATCAAAGCCTGATCTTCCTCCTTCTCCAGCTACTTCTCTTCTCCACTAATGTGCTACACAAGTGAGAGTGTGTGTCTCAAATGAGGAGCACCACACCTCTATTTATATTCATCCGTTCACTTTAACTAACTCATTCGACACGTAGGATCGAGTTAAATCATGTTGGCTCGAGTTACACATGTAGGCTCAAGTAACCACACTGGGGTACTAATGACCCACCTTTACAATTAGAGGGGACTACCTCATGACTCTTATTAGTTCTTCCAATTAGAAGCATCGGGGTACAAAGTAATACAAGTGGTTCTCCCGGTAGGACCATCGGGGACCACAAAAGATACATATAGAATATTCTTCAAAATTACAATATTTCAACACTCCCCCTTAACGAGAAGGGTATTCTACAACAACAACAATATTAGGAGAGAGATAGAGGACATCATCAACATCAGCAGGGTAACACATCTATAAATCATTGGAAGCTTTTCAACATCATGTAGTCTTCATCTTCAATCTTCAGTCTTTAGCATCATCGGTACTTTGACTGCTTTGATCAGCAGCATCTTGACTCTTCAATCAGTAGCAACATCTTCAGCACCTTGACCTTTCGATCAGCAACATCTTCAGCACTTTGACCTTTCGATCAGCAACATCATCTTCAACACTTTGACCTTTAGATCAGCAACATCTTCTTTAGCACTTTGGCCTTTCGATCAACAACAACATCATCATCATACTCTAATCTTTCAATCAAACTAATCGTTATCATCAGCCTCTGATCTTTCGATCAGAACCATCATCAACCGAACATCATCATACTCTAACATCAACTCATCATCATATTCTGATCTTTCGATCAGTATGTCATCATCATCATACTTTGATAATACGACATCATCATCATCAGGATCTCATCATCATCACATTCTGATCTTTCGATCAGAAACATCATCATCATCATCGCATTTTCATCTTTCGAGCAGAAAACATCATCATCATCAACAACATCATAATCATAAGAAACTTTTGATCTTCTGATCAGAAAACATCATCATCATCATATTCTGATCTTTCGATCAGAGAACATCATCATCAGCAACTTCTGATCTTTTGATCAGAGAAACAACATCATCATCATATTCTGATCTTTTGATCAGAGATCATCATCGTCAGCAAAAGCATCATCATCATAAGGCTAATCTTTCAATCAGAGAACATCATCATCATCATCAACTTATGATCTTTCGATCAGAGAAACATCATCATCATCATATTCTGATCTTTCGATCAGAGAACATCATCATCATTAGTAACAGCATCATCATCATATTCTGATCTTTCGATCAGAGAACATCATCATCATTAGTAACAGCATCATCATCATATTCTGATCTTTCAATCAGAGAACATCATCATCATCAGCAACTTCTGATCTTTTGATCAGAGAACATCATCATCATCATAAAAACATCAACATCATCAAAACATCAACATGATCCTTCCTTTCAGAATTACGGGATTTAGGTATTTACGGAGTTACCAATGATCCTTCCTTTCGGAAATACGGGATTTAGGTCTTTACGGAGTTACTAACGATCCTTCCTTTCAGAATTATGGGATTTAGGTCTTTATGGAGTTACTAACGATCCTTCCTTTCAGAATTACAGGATCAACACATTTGTGGAAATCAAACAATCCTTCCTATTGGAATTACGGGATCAACACATCTGTGGAACTCAGACAATCCTTCCTATTGGAATTACGGGATCAATTCAATGATCCTTCCTTTCGGAATTACGGGATTTAGGTCTTTATGAAGTTACTAACGATCCTTCCTTTCAGAATTACGAGATCAACACATATGTGGAACTCAGACAATCCTTCATATTGGAATTACGGGATCAACACATCTGTGGAACTCGGACAATCCTTCCTATTGGAATTATGGGATCAATTCAATGATCCTTATTTTTGGAATTACGGGATTTAGGTATTTACGAAGTTACTAACGATCCTTCCTTTCAGAATTACGGGATCAACACAAATGTGGAACTCAGACAATCCTTCCTCTAGGAATTACGGGATCAACACACGTTCTCAAGTACCGAAGTCACTGGATCCATTCTGAACAGAATTTCAAGGATGATACATACCTACCACCTTCTCGATGACCGAAGTTACACCAGATCCATTCTGAACCAAAGTTCAAGGATGATACAATCCTGCCACATTCTCGATGACCGAAGTTACACCGGATCCATTCTGAACCGAAGTTCACGGATGATACAATCCTACCACATTCTCGAAGACTGAAGTTACACCGGATCCGTTCTGAAGCGAAGTTCAAGGATGATACAATCCTGCCACATTCTCGATGACCGAAGTCACCGGTTCACTTCTGGACATATGTCCCAGGATGATACAATCCCTCTTCATTCTCAAAGACCGAGGTCTCCGTATCACTTTAGGGAAAGTGCCCAGGGATGATACAATCCCACTTCATTCTCAAAGACCGAGGTCTCCAGATCACTTCTGGACATATGTCCCAAGATGATACAATCCCTCTTCATTCTCGAAGACCGAGGTCTCCGAATCACTTTAGGGCAAGTGTCCAGGGATGATACAATCCCACTGCAACATCACTACTCCCCCTTTCGGGGAAGGTTTTTCTGAACCATACCAAGCTTGTCTCGAAAGTGTTCGAACTTTACCCGAGACAGAGGCTTTGTTAGCGCATCATCATCTAACCATATTCATCTACATCTTCAATATGTGAATACTGAACTATCACCATCTCTATCT
>LPNX010175682.1:951690-974223 GCA_001517045.1 Pseudotsuga menziesii | reverse complement strand
ATAATATAAACCAAAGTCTATAGTCCATTTCAGATATCTCATCACATGTTTTGCAGTTACTAGGTGAACCCATCTTGGTTGAACAAGATATTGACTTAAGGTGTTTACAGCAAAACAAATGTCTGCTCTAGTATTTGTTAAGTACATCAATGACCCAATGATCTGTTTGTAATGAGTCATATCCACTAACTCTGATGAGTCATCAGCTAACAGCTTCAGGTTGGAGTCCATGGGTGTGGCCATGACTTTGCATTCCAACATATTGAATCTCTTCAATATCTCTACCGCATACTTTCCCTGGTTGAGAAATATTTCTTCTGAACTTTTCCATACTTCCAAACCTAGGAAATGATGCATTAACCCAAGGTCTTTCATCTCAAATTCTTCTGCTAGTTTCTTCTTGCTTTCCATGACCTGTTTCTCATTTCCTATCAAGGATAACTCATCCACATATAATAACAGGATGACAAGTTCATCTTCTACAACCTTGAGATAAAGGTTAGGATCAGCTTTACTCTTGGTAAATCCCATGCTCGATAAGAAACTATCTATTCTTCCATACCAAGCTCTGGGAGCTTGTTTAAGACCATAGAGGGCCTTCTTCAACTTGCATACGTGAATCCATCTGGCTTCAACTTCAAATCCTCGTGACTATTCGATGTAAAACTCTTTCTCAATCATACCATTAAGGAAGGCTTGTCTTTACTTCACCATGGAAGAAACTACCATGATAGTTCTGAAGGAAGTGTGCCTTGCTTCCTGGATTAAGTGTCTCTTCAGAATTAATTCCCTCTTTCTGAAAGAAACCTCTGGCCACAAATCTTGCTTTATACTTCTCAATACTTCCGTTAGCTGCATGCTTTATTTTGTATATCCATTTGGAGGATACAATACTCTTTCCTTCTGGTTTGGGAACTATATCCCATACATCATTCTAGTATTCTTTCATCATAACATCTTCCATGAGTTCATCTTGTCAGATCATCAACATATCCTAGTCTTCTGCATTCAACTTTGAAGGTTGGAACCCACTTTACTCTTGGTAAAGTCTCGATCCATCAAGAAGCTGTCCATCATGTCATACCGTGTCGAACTCATATATCTTCTGTAGTCACTCCCCCTGAAGTGGAGTATTATCTTCCTTCTTCATTCTGTACAGGTGGTTCTATGCTTGATATATACTGGTCAATAGATTATGTCATGTCATAGTCTATTCTTTCTTAGGCAAATCACTAACCTTTCTTTGTACACTTGTTCTTGTAGATCCATATGGAGGATACTACGTACTTCCCTTTATGTCTCGAAATCATATCATATACATCATTCCCCATGATCAACTGTTATTCTTTGATCATAGCTTCTTTCATAGCATTCTTTTCTTCATATTGAGTTATCTCTCGTACCCATGGTGGTCTTCATCCTTTGAGGTGGATCTACCGCTCTCTGAAGCTCTTTCTTCTGTCATGGTGTCTCTGACCCTGGGAGCTTCAAATTCATGTTTATTGAATTGTCATCACTTGTTCTTCGGAACAAGTCTCATCCTTCTTTTCTTGTAGGAGGTTGTACAAGACCTTTCCTACAATTCAAATGCACCAGTTGCATGGTTAGAAATATTTCATAAAACATATGCATAACGACAAATTCTTATGCATCATGCAACTATTTAACCAATACAACATTCATCCATATCTCACAGAAACTTTCTATATGTCTTCCATCTCTACTATGACATCATTGAGATTGTGCACTAATCCAATATGTCAGCAAATAGGTTTGATAAGTAGCACTGGAGATTTGTATAGTGCCATGAGCTACTTACCCATCACATGCATATTAGTAGTATTAATGTAAACAATCTATCATGCATAACACATCAACTGAATACAATCAAATGTATAACAAAACAATATCATGAAATGGCAATTGAATACTTATCTTTTATTTGTTTCGTGGGTAGACTCCATCTTGATCATTCTACTTTATCATCTTCTTCATTCATGAAATCATCATTTCTTATCCAAATGATAAGATGAATAAGAGGTTCTTCAAGAATTGAGTTTTTCATATTCCTCATCGCTTGAGGGATCTTCTTTGAATGGTGAGAGCTTGATCTTCAATTGCTCCCATCTTATTCTTCTCATTCTTCAACTGTTTTCTCAAAGCCATATTCTGATTTAAGTCCTTATATTCAAATAGCTTGATCAAGGAATCAAACATCTTTGGTGTCTTTAGGGAAGACACTTGTGGTATAAGTTGATCTATGATTGAATCAACAATGATCTTATTGGCCTTGATCAAGTTCTTCTTGTGTAAGGCTTTGAGCCTCATCTTCGTATGGAACTGGAACCTCTCTGCTCATGTAGGTGTCTAATTCATTTTCTTCAAAGAGATCAAATACTTCCATGGTTGGAAGTTGTCAACTTTACCAAGCTTATCATCAAGCTGATGTGATATATCACTTTGAAATGAGAACCTCAAATGCAAATAGCAAAAGATTAGATCTTACCGATTTGAGGTGTCCATCCTGCTTCTGGAGCTGGCTGATCTAGGGTTTGTCAGAGAAACCCTAATTTTCAAAACTTGGAATCTTTTAGATCTTATTGGATATAAATATATATCTCTTCAAATGGAGCTTTCCAATGTACTCCTTTTCTGAAAACAGTGGAGGGAAGCTCCCAGAACAGGAAGCCCTAGTTTTCCAATTTCTTCTGTAGAAATGTGATTAAAATTTCTCACTGAGGTAACCTCGCATGTCCCTGATCCAACAGCATAGGTTTCATCAGAATTGGTTTCACCAATTGGGATTTATGATCGTTTTCCCAGGGTGACCTGTTACAGGACTGTTCAGAACATTGAAGTTGTACGGCATGCCACGTGTCACTAGTTCATCTTTAGGTTCTGAAATTTGGAAAAAAGAGATTAAATGCCGTGTTATTTCTGGAACATCTTCAGGAATTCCATTTGGACCTCTGTATCCCATGCTACATCAATTCTCCCCAGGTGTCCTATTTAGGGATGAATTCTAGAAGAGGCTAGAACCCTAACTTGGAGGGATCATATATCCCAGAATATAGTGAATCTGAGGCTGAATGTCAGACACAGTGTAAATCAAGATTTTATCTTCGGTCTCCGCAATTTTCAACTCCTGATCCTTCGCCAATCTCAAGATATGGTGAATGTACCAAAACTTAGCAGTTTTAGTATTTAGGGTTTTTCCAGATCGGGGTCAAACTAGGGTTTGACTTTCCTGGAGTTTCACCCAACCAAATTTCTTAATCCAGGTCTCTAAAATTTGAGTTTGATGAGGAGAAAAATCCTATTCTAGGCTCACTCAAAAATTCTTCTTCTGTAGAAAGCCCTAATTTTTCGCACCAAAACTGAAAATGCTCGGAATCTAATTCCGCTTCGACAGAAAGATTGCGCCCTTCAATGGAGAGTCAGTCTAGCCTTATTTTGCTGATCGATCATTGATAGAGACCAAAAAAAAATAAGAAGACATATATTCTTTAGCTGCACAATGTCTTCTTTCAGGGTGGCTCTGATACCATGTTAAATTTTCATATGCTTAGCTAAGACATCAGTACTTCATTTCATTTTCATAACAAAAGCATATAAACAGGATCACTGAAAGATAGACAAGCACAACCATACAACAGGAACACAAAGATTTATCCTGGGAAAACCCTAAAGGGAAAAACCCATCAAAAGCTTCCTCAATATAGATGCCCCAAAAAGATAAAAGATAAAAGATAAAACCAGCAAGGAGATCAAAGCCTGATCCTCCTCCTTCTCCAGCTACTTCTCTTCTCCACTAATGTGCTACACAAGTGAGAGTGCGTGTCTCAAATGAGGAGCACCACACCTCTATTTATATTCATCCGTTCACTTTAACTAACTCATTCGACACGTAGGCTTGAGTTAAATCATGTAGGCTCGAGTTACACATGTAGGCTCAAGTAAACACACTGGGGTGCTAATGACCCACCTTTACAATTAGAGGGGACTACCTCATGACTCTTATTAGTTCTTCTGATTAGAAGCATCGGGGTACAAAGTAATACAAGTGGTTCTCCCGATAGGACCATCAGGGACCACAAAAGATACATATAGAATATTCTTCGAAGTTACAATATTTCAACAAGATACTCCCATGGAATTGCCACCAGAAAGAATGATTGAGCATGTCATCAAAATCAAGTATGAATCAAGCCCCATCAATGTTAATCCCTATAGGTATACACACCATCATAAGACATAGATTGAAATATTAATCATTGGATTGCTAAAGTGTGGAGTGATGATAGAAATTTGGAGTCCTTATGCTACACCAATAGTACTGGTAGGAAAGAAGGATGGGTCATTTAGGCTATGCATTGACTAAAAAGGACTAAACAAGATAACTATTAAGGACAAATTCCTCATTCCCTTCATTGATGAAATGTTGGAAGAGCTTCATGATGCAAGTTACTTTTAGAAACTAGATTTGAGATCGAGGTATTATCAAATTAGAGTAAGGCTAGATGATGTGGAAAAAACATCCTTCCAAACCCATGAAGCAATTTATGAGTTTAAGGTAATGCCTTTTGTGCTAACTAACACTCCAACAACATTTCAAGAAACCATGAATAACTTATTTTATCCATTCTTAATGAATTTTGTACTAGTTTTTTTTTATGAAATCCTCATATATAGTAAGACATGTAAGGACCATCTCATACATATGGAACACGTACTTTCTATTTTAAAAGAAAATCAGTTCTACGCCAAGATGTCTAAATGCATGTTCGGTAAGGAAGAAGTGAACTATCTTGGTCATGTAATATCTAAAGAAAGAGTCAAGGTAGATCAAGAAAAAATAAAATCTATCACAGAATGGCCCAAACCCACTCACATATCCAATTTAAGGGGATTCCTAGGGCTAATTGGATACTACAGAAGATTCATCTGAAATTATGCACACATAACCGCACCCTTATCCAACCTTCTAAAAATAATGCATTCCAGTGGAGTGAAGAAGAAGATAAGTGTTTTGAATATTTGAAAGGAATTATGTCCTCCAAACTTGTACTAGATGCCCCAGACTTCTCCAAGCCAATTGTAATAGAATTTGACGCTTCAGGTTATGGGTTGGGAGTAGTACTAATGCAAGAAGAACACCTGATAGAATTTGAGAGAAGGAAATTAAACAAGCGAGCACAATTGAAGTATACATACGATAAATAAATATTTTCCATTATGCAGGAATTATAAAAGTGGTGAAAATACCTCATAGGGAGAAAATTCATGATCTACACAGACCACAATAGGATTCAATACTTACTTCAACAAAAAACATTTTCCACAGAACAATAGAAGTGGATAGAAAAAATCGTTGCGTTCAACATGGAAATCATACACAAAAAGGGGAAGGAAAATGTAGTCCCAGATGCACTCTCCAGAAAAGATGAGGATATTACATCTTATTCCATTTCAGTTGCAATTCCAGAATTTCTAGATGAAATACGAAGCGAATACACCAAGGACCTAGAAACAAGCACTATATTTAACAATTCCAATCATGACCCCAAGCTTGAATGGAAAAACAATATCCTTTGGTATAAAGGGAGGATTTATTTAAACTCATACTCTAAATTCAAGGCTAAGGAAATGAAGGAATCACACGATTCACCAGTCCCAGGATACATGGGATTATTCAAATCTTACTATAATGTAAGAAGATCATTTTTCTAGAAGGGGATGTGAATAGATATCCAACATTATGTGGTATAATGTGACAAATGCCAAAGGAACAAAAGTGAAAATATTTTAACCCTGAAGTCACTTCACCCCCTACACATTCCCAACTAGAAATGGGAAGATATATCAATGGACTTCATCGATGGGTTACCTCCATCGGAAGGAAATGAAAAAATATTTGTAGTGGTTGATTGATTAACCAAATTTGCACACCCCATGGAAATAAAAAAGATAGGCATAGAAAGACAAATTGAAGATATATCTTGCAAGAATATCTACAAATTACATGGCTTGCCAAAATTCATCGCCGGCGATAGAGATGTGAAATTTAATGGAAAATTTTGGAGGGAATTTTTCAAACAAGTGGGTACGTCACTCAATATGAGCTCGTCTTACCACCCCCAAACAGATGGTAAAATTGAATTCACAAACAAATGATTAGAATCATAACTATGTTTTTTCATAACAGATAAGAAAAAACACTGGTATCAATGGTTACACCTATCAGAATGGTGGTACAACTCAACGTACCACACCTCCGCAAAAATAACCCCCTTCCAAGATGTATATGGGTATGAACCCCCAAATTGGAAGGAGTTGGTTCTAAACAACACTAATGTTCCAGAAGTAAGTAACCAACTACAGAAAACTCAAAAACGATTAAATTAATCAAGGATAAATTAGTCACGGCACAAAACCGCATGAGGCAACAAGCAGATCAACATAGAACAAAGAGAGAATTTGAAGTAGGAGACTGGGAGTTCATAATATGCCAACCCTATAAACAGCTATCTCTTAAACAAAGAGGAAAAAACAAGTTGGCCCCAAAATTTTATGGACCATACCAGATCACCAAGAAGATTAATCAAATTGTGTATGAATTACACTTACCTGATAAAATTCGTATCCACAATGTCTTCCATGTATCATGTCTCAAAAAATCTTGGGACAACATCAAACATTGCAAACAATACTTCCTATGTTAGGTGACGAAGGAAGGGTCATTTTGGAACCAGAGGCGATCATTTCAACCCGAGAAAAGAGACTTCATTCTCGAACACTCAAGGAATATCTCATTAGGTGGAAAAAAAAATTAGATGAAGACGCATCATGGGAGACATAATAATTTCGTCAACAATACATGTATTTACCCTAGCTTTGAGGACAAAGCATTCTAAAAGACGATGACAATGTTATGTATCTAAGTATTTAAGAACAAATATTTTAGATATTAAATGTAATATTACGTAGGGTCACACATTTTTATTGAAACGGTGTGTTTATGCCTATAAAAGGTAAGTTTATCTCTTATTGTAAAATCATCAATTATTACTTCCTGTCTTATTCGGTTCATTTTTAGGTTCAAAAATTAGTTCACTCCACACCCCAACAAAAGAGACTAAATTTATTGAAGCGAAGATCATGGATTCCATGGAAGAGGAGTATAGAAAATATGGGATGCTTAGATATTCTATTAGACCTAGGAAAGGAGATGTTTGAGATTGTGAGGGTGGTGTGGTATGTGTTGAATGCACAACATCAGGGTTCATTCTTCATACTTGAGGTTAATATCAAGTCGGACTCTGGATAACATCAAGTTCTACATATCCTCATATTATTGATGTGGTGTTCTTGTGGATAATATCAAGACTGAAGACTTGTGGTTAATATCAAGCCAAATGATTCTCATAGACGGTAACCTATGAGGGGGGCCTCTAGTTATAGAGGTGAAACTATTTGCATGTTGAAGAAAAAAATTGTGTGATATATTAATAACCATGTTCATTCATGTTAGAATATTATAAACCCACTCCATACTTAAGATAAAATAATTAATCATTTCTGGTTAATTTCCTATGTTCTAGACTAGGTAGTTGGCCTCCACTTGCACCACTTCGTCAATATTTTCCATATTTATATAAAGAGTGATTTTATATTTATTCTATATATATTATACCAATTTTATTGACTTCTCATATTAGTAACTACTCCTTCCTTCCATTTATGCCTTTAAACTGTTTTTTCCCACTTGTCAGTGGATAAGATAAAGCTAGTCAACTAGGGAACTACTATCTTTTGTGGCCAAATCATGCTCCAAGATTTTATCTCTATATTCCATGATTAGCAATATTTTCCATATTTCATCATCATGCACTCATGCTTTATCCAATTTGTAATCTCTTGGACTGATTTGGAAAGTACTTTAGTCACCTATGGGGTTTTTTCATATTTGGTAAGTCTGCTTTATGAGCTAACATGAGTTGTCTCCTAAGAAACTCGATTTTACCTCTCAATAATGTATTATTTATGTACACTATTGTTGATCATTAATACATGAAATATTCTCCAATCATTCTTCACTTATTTTTGTTTCAGTCTCATTATTCCTCTCTCTATTTTTCTTGTGCATACTTGTGAGAAATATCTTGTAGCTAGATCCACATCTTGTATTTCCACATGGTATTAGGGATTTAATTTATACATGGAATCAGGGATTTAATTTATACATGGTATCAGATCACTCAAGTTATCAAGTTCTACATTCTATCATAGTTTAAGGAGTGCATCAAGCATCCAATCCCTCTCTGAAAGAATAGCTTGATTGAGCTTACATGTATTTCTTCTAGTTTATTTTGTGCAGGTTGCATAGAGCATATCTAGGAGTGAAATAACAACCAAGAATAGATTTTTATTCTTCTATGATTCTGAATCTCTTCAAATATCATTAATAGAAGGACAATTTTCGAAATATATTGCAAATTAAGGGTCTCTACAAAGTTTCTTTGGCTTTAGAAAATGAGACAAAAGTTGTTGTTGAGAAAGAAAAGTGGCATAATAGAATGGATGAAGCCTATGGATTTATTTGTCTCTAATTTTCTCCATATACTCTTTTTCATCTTGATGTTTTGACCACTCCAAACCAAGTGTGTACCAAACTTGAGTCTCTCTTTGGAGTACAATATGAGATAAGAGCACATCAATTGGAGAATGAGTTAATCTCATTGATTCCAAGAAATTTCGAATCCATGGAAGGGTTCTTCACCAAATTCAAGTCAATTATTATTTTTCTCAAACAATGTGCAACTAAGAAGAAGGAATATAAATTGATTATTTCCATACTTTCAAAATTGGGTCCTGAATACTCAATTTTTGTGTCAACTTTCCATGCTACTAGGTTTGCTATTTCAAATTGAAAAAATCCTTCTTTGAGTGCATTCATTGATTCACTAACAAAAGTAAAAGACAATTTGATTCAAATGGGAGCTCTTAAAATATCCAAAAACAGGGATCGTGATCTTATAGTTCAAGGAAGTAAGAATGCAAATTCAAAATAAAATCAAAAAGTGAAAGAGAAGAAGCCAAATTCAGATGATGAAGATTAAGGTTCAAATCCTATTGATGAAGGTTCAAATTCAATGAAGAAAGTCAAGAAGAAAGGGAGATCATCCAAATTTATATATTGAATCAAAGGATTTCATTCTGAGAATAAGTTTTTCAAGAAGAAAATGGGCATCATGGCTCAGTTGCTTGAGAAGGCATCATGGCTCAGTTGCTTGAGAAGCATAAAATTGATGTACTGGATGAACTAGAGAAGCATGTTGAATCCCCGAAACATTGTCATAGTGTGGATTCCCAAGGTAATAATAACTATGGCTTGAGTGCCAGAGTTAAATAATTTTATCAATTATATTATATAGATTCATTTTTTGTTATATCAGAATCAGAAATCTCATTTTATTCCTTGGATAAATCACCTATCAGTCCACTAGATCCATCTCCCAATACTTGTGTTTTTTCACTAGATCCTGACTTGTCTTTATCCATCTCTTTCTCACTCCATTCAATTTCTTGAGTTTCTGATTTAGAATTAAGTTTTCAAGATGATATGCAGGTTATGACATCATCCATACCATTTACCCATCCTTTGAATACTATAAGACTATACAAACCCCAAGTTCACTAGTTGATTCCTTCTTGGATTCCTATGTAGTGTCACTTGTTTATGTTGGTTTCAAGTGTTTTATATTTTTCATTAGTTGGTTAGCCATGACATTATTCATCTTTGTACTTATGTTACACATGTTTGGATCCATTCTAAACATCTATGGTTTAGATTTCAAATTCATATACCATTTTAGATTTACTCATCCATCAGTTTTATCCAATTACACATTTGTTTCCTACTATGGCCCTGTATACTCATGGAGACACTATACCTCTAGTTTTTGGTGCTCCATATGACATTAATTCCAATATTTCAGAGTCTCTTCATCCTCATTTCAGAATTGGTAAGGTTCTACATCAGTTGGGAAGGAAGATACATGGTTCAGTTCACCATTTTGTAGTTATACAAGGAAATGATTGTATTGAGTCTTTTATTCTTTGGGAAGGATTAAGCACATATATTTTTCCTTTATTGATTGTGTTTTAGTATTACATTATGTTGGAAACAATAATAATTCATATAATTCTCCTCCATCATCATATAATGAGCTAAAAGGAGCCTCTTCACTTGTTTTTTGCAAATACTACATTGATGCTCTAGCGCATGATCGTAGAGTTCACAACTTATTCATCAAATTATTACACAAGAATAAGTTAAATAAAATCATTCAAGTGAATAAAAATACATAATGAAGACATGTTGTTCATTTCAATGCCATGTCCTTTCTGAGGGAGGGTTTTCCCCATGTGGTTTTGCCTCTTTCATCAGGTTTTGGACAAAGATAACTATAAAGGGTGACCATAAACTTGTTGTTGGTCCATATATACATCTATATTTCTGATATTTTCCATATATCCCATAATAAATTCATACTTAAAGGGGAGTGTTATAAAATTATAAACCCAATCCAAACTTAGGATAAAATAATTAATCATTTTTTGTTAATTTTCTGTGTTATAGACTAGGTAGTTGGCCTCCACTTGCACTACTTGGTTATCAATTTCCATATCTACCCTAGGAGTGTTTATTCTATATATATTCTACCAAATTTATTGACTACCCACATTAGTAAATGCGCCTTCATTCCATTTATTCCTTTACACTGATTTTTCCTACTTTTCAGCAAATAAGGTAAAGCTAGTCAACTAGGCAACTGCTATATTTTGTGGCTATCTCATCCTCCATGATTAGCAATATTTTCCATCACTCATAATCACTCACTCATTCTTTATCTAATTCAATATCTCTTGGAATTATTTGGAAATTTCTTTAGTCACCTATGGGGGTTTTCATATTTGGTAAGTCTGCTTTATGAGCTAGCATGAGTTGTCTCCTAAGAAACTTGATTTTACCTCTCAATGATGTATTATTTATGTACACTATTTTTGATAAATAATACATGGAATATCCTGTAATCATTCTTCACTTCTCTTGTGTTCGGTCTCATTATTCGTCTCTCTATTTTTCTTATGCATGCTTGTGAGAAATATCTTGTATGTAGATCCACATCCTGTATTTCCACATGGTATCAAAGCTTCAGTTTATACAATTCAAGATGGATAAAGCTATTAAGTCTCCTTTAGATACCAAACACCTCTAGGGTGAATTACTTTAGCATATGACTATATGGTCTGAGAGTAATATAATATGATCATAGCATGTGACAATTCTTCTGACTATAATATGATATGATAGATGATTAATGTTAACTCATAGACCATTCAATAAAGATAAATATATAAGAAATAAAGAGATAATGAGAAATATAATTTGAATTGCCTAAGGAAAACTAAGTGAACTCAAGTTATAAAGCTTCAATTAAATATGTATGCCTCAATAAATGCTTCAATTAAAACATCAGTTGAAATGTTAATGTATGCATTCAATTAAGTAAAATAAGATCTCAGTGGTCATCAACCATTATGATTCAGTTAAATAATAGTTAACTAAGTGTTAAAGAATAATGGAATAGTTAACTAAAGTGTTTACACTTTAGTTAAACTAAAAGACAACACTTCAGTTATAAAGTGTTTGCATGATGACACTTGATTTTGAAGCACTATGACAATTATGTTAGCCTATTAACTAAGTGATTTACTTTTATTTAGATATTGAGTTCACACCGATGTTAGTTAACTATCAATTAATTTCCAAGATTGAAATTATAGCGCATATTCTTTGCATGGAGGAAATTCCAATGAACCAACTTGGCCATGGGGGATTCACCTTGTTGAGCATTATCTTATCATGTTCATTCATAAAGGTTTTTTTTAAATTGTGAAAAATAAGGTCAATATATTGTAGGTATAGTGGGGAAGGGAGTAGGGTATGGGGGGTTTATAGTTATTGGAGGGGTAGGTATAAAAAGGGGTTTCTAGTAAAAATAAGGAATATATCGTAAAAATAGTGTTTTTTAAATTGGAAATATGTATTGGGAGGGGGGACTCAACAAAAATATTTTGTAGGTAATTATAAATATCTAGTGAAATTAGGGGTATTCTTTAATATCCCATGAATGAAGGCTCTATGAAATGGGTTCACTGAGTAAATACCTCATGGACTTGGCATCCTTGAAGGCAATTCGTAGTTATAATGCACTAGAAGCAGCCTATGATGCACACAATCTCTATTGTCTACATGGAAAGTGATTTTGACTTGTTCTTAATGTGCTAAGCACATGACAAGTGATTGTGACTTGTTATTAATGTGCTAAGAACATGGCAAGTAATTTTGACTTGTTATTAATGTGTTAAGCACATGGAAATATTATTACAATTGTTACAGTGTATATGTATTCTCTATTGCTATGTATTATCTCTTTTCAAGAATGTAAAAATTCTAAAGCCAAGGTGGAATAATAAATTTCATAAACAAGCTAAGGATCTAGGCACACAATTAACCTCACAAAGAATTGCAGAGAATTAGCACAAAGAAGAAGAATAATGAATCGCAATAGTATATGTCATCTCAATATTATTCATTAAAGAATGATATGATTACATAAATATACATCCTCATAAAGGAAAATCACATTTCCGAAGAGGCAACTCAAGCTAGCTCATAAGGCAGGCTTACTAAATATGAAAAAACCCCAAAGGTGACAAAAACACTTTCCAAACCTGTCAAATATGTCACAAATTAGATAAAGAAAGTGGGATAGCCAATGAGTGACCGAAAAAATTTCTAATCATGGAAACCAGAGACAAAATCATGTAGGATGAGTTGGACACAAAAGATGACTATTGCCAGTCAACTAGATTTATCCTAATCAAGAGACAAGATAAAAAGGAAGGACAAAGGTAGAAATAGCATGAGGGTGCACTTCTATTCCTGGATATGATAGAATAAGACAGAATAAGTCATAATCTTATCCAGAATGATTTCAAGTGCACTATTGGAGTATTTATGGAAAGTGTTGACCAGGTGGTGATGTATGGAAGCCAACTAACTAGTATAGAACATAGGAATTTAATCAAAAAGACTAATTATTATATCCTAAGTCTATAGGTGGGTTTTTAATATTCCAACAGAGAAATATGCTAATGTAAAAGTCATTATGTGCAATCTATCTATTATGCTTTGAAGAATTGTTGTGGTTTTTCATCCTCTCTATTTTGAGGATTTTCCCCATGGTACATCTTGTGTCAAGAATGGATGAATTGTGTGATTGAATGTTATCTTGATTCTAGTGTTCAAATTATATACAATTAAAGTGTTAAAGTTCAAATATCTTCATATTTTATCAAACATCAATAGTATGTTCGAATATGTAATTCTCACTTGTGTTGTGTTGTTGATAAAATATCATAAAAGGCATAAAATAATTATAATATTATAAAATAGAGTTATCCCACATGCATCGTGTAATAAATTATATTATTACCAATCTTTATATAAAAGAGGTGGAAAAATATTTATCCTACATGTGTTATGGGATGTAAATGTTCCCTCTAGCTATATAATAGAGGTGAAGGAGACCCTTTATAGTATGTTTAGGAAACATAATTGACATGATGTGAGGATGGATTGTGATGCAATTGTAATATGGATATTTACGAAGAATAAGAAGACCAAATCATTCCCATGGATGTTTTCCCACTTTGGGTTTTACCACATATATATAATGCATCTTGTTTATTCTCTTGTCTCTTAGAAGGATAGAGTATTAGATATTTTCTATTGATTTACATGGTAGTGTAAATGTATTGCCATGTCCTTATGCATATTCTCAGTATTCTAACATGGTATCAAAGACAGTTGCTATGCTCTAACTTCTTTGGTAATTTCTTTGAAAAACAATTTACAAGCAAAATTTTCTTCGAAATTTCTTGGGAACTTCATATTTTGTAGATTTTAGTATATCATAAAAGGTATCAAATAACTCTAATATTATAAAATAGAGTTATCCCATATGCATCATGTAATAAATTCTCTTATTATCATTCTTTATACAAGAGAGGTGGAAACCATTTATCCCACATGTGTTATGGTAGGTCAATATTCCATACCTCTATCTATATAATAGACATGAAGGAGGCCCTTTTGGGTATGTTGAGGAAACATCATTGACATGATGTGAAGATGGAGTATGATGCAAATTTGAGGATTCTATGTATTGTAAGATGGATATTTCTGAATAATAAAAGACCAAAACCTTTCCATGGATGTTTCCCCAAAATATTACATTGTTTTTTTGTTGTTTGTGTGGATAAAAGGATAGACTAGTATATTGTTGCTATTGATTTGCATGTTAGTGTAAGTGTAGTGTTGTATGTTTATGCATATTCTCAATATTCTTATATGGTAGGAAAATTGTCCATATCCATAGGGTAGAAAGGGGGTCATAGATCAAGAAAATCCAATCTATCTTATGCTCAAGTGCAATAATATTTTGAAGTACATGATATAAACTAACTATTCATTGTGGGGTATCTTAAAGAAATCCAAGCATATAAAATGGTTTCTAATCAATAATTTTTTTGTAACTAAATTGTAGGAGTGTGGGTCGTCCCTAAAAAAAATCCCTAAAAAGGTTTGTAGAGGCCCATAATCCTGATATTTTATTAATATAGGAGACAATGGGGGAGAGGGATACAATATGTTCTAAATTCCTAAATGGATGAGATTTTATTTTCTAACTCAGAGGGACAATCTGAGTTTTTTAGCTATGGGTTGTAAGCTTAGGACTCTTTTATGTTCTATTAATTAAGCCTTTGATTGAAGTCCAGGCTTGATATTGTATTCTCAAGGGTTGGTAACAAAATTTTCATCCTTGAACATTTTTTTCTTCCATATGCACATAGGGTTTTGTATTAGGAAAGGTTTTTTAAATCCAAACAATGAAACCATGGTAATACAATCATGTAGGTACACATGAATTTTTCTATAGGGGATGTTTAAACATGGGGTGAGTCAAGTCAAGTGGACTCAATTTGATTTTTTTTGTAAGGTATTTGGAAGGGATGGGATTATTTGATGTTATGCCAATAAAAACACCCACTTAGACGAAAAAGAGAGTGGGGTTTGAAACATTTTTGAAAACATTAGACCAATTTTTTGTGACATAAGGTTTTTGGAATGAGCATATGAGAATTAATCATTGGGTTGGGATTGGGGATAACTCAAATCACTTCCCTATATTGTTATTTATGATTTTGGGGGTTAAAAAACCACTTAATCCTTTCAAGATCAATGCTGAGTGGATAGAGGATGAGGAATTTATAAATTTGGTAAAGGATAATTGGGTTCCATTTGATGGGTAAATCATATATTATGTATCCATTCATTTTTTTGTAAATATTATGAAGGTAGAGAAATTTTATAGGAAGTGTGATCATGAAAAAATAAGCAAAAATGAAAGGACTTAATATAGGTTGAACTTAGTTGAAGGATCTATAATTGAAATACCTAGCAATATTCTTTAGTGAGAGTCACAAGAATATTAGTAATGACCTTCAAAAAAGGAAGGGAAATTTATTGGATGAGAAAGAGGCAACTTGAAGGATGAAAAGAATAACTTTGTGGTTGGAAAAGGGTTATGACTATTCAAAACTATTCCATTATTATGAAAATCACATGAAAATATCAATACCCTCTAGATATTAGTTCTCAGATTAATAACTTTAAGGGTATGTTTAAGGAAGATGATGGGGCCTCTATTATTAAGGTGGTCAAAATGGAAACTTTATCTCCCATCTTTATTTAAAGACGACAATGTTAGCTTGATGGAAGTTGCATATAAGGAAGAGTTTAAAATGGTTTTACATTATTTATAAAAGGATAAGAGTTTAAGATGGTTTTACTCCTACATGAAGCATTAAATCCATGTAGAATGTTCAATAATTTATCTCTCCAAATATATTAGACACACATTTTGGTATTGTTTGACCATAAAAATGCTATCTAGTGCCACACAAAAAACATTTCAAGAAAAATTTTCCTACTTTCATTGTTTTGATCCCCAAATCAGATAACCTTGCAACATTTGAGGAGTATATACCCATATCTTTGTGCAATTACATATGTTAAATAATATAAAAATTATTTGTGCAATTGTAGATATAAAATAATATAAAAAATTGTTGAATGAAGGGTGAAGTAATTATTGCCAAAGACTATATCTTAGGAACATTTTAGGTTTCTATATAGGAGGAAAAATCATGAGGTTGTGGGGGTGGCCTAGAAAGTCTTTCATTCAATCATTTATGGGTATTAATGAGGAAGAAAAAATGCACTTTTTGCAAATGTTTCTTTTTTCTAAAGTGGAGCTATAATGATATTTAAAGTACCTAGTATTTTATTATAAGCCTAATTATTATAATACCAAAACGAATTAAGGTTGAACATTTCTAAGGTGGAGAAAAAATTTCACCATGGTAAAATAGGCAGTTATCTAGGGGGATAATATTGGTATGTGTCAAATAAATTTGAGAATCTACTTCACTTTATTGGGTATATTTGTCCTTTATCCCTAGATTTGTTTTGGAGCAAGTAGAGTATTGAACATAAGTTCTCATTGATTTCAAATGATCTTTGTTGAACATAAATTGTCATTAATGTCAAATGATCAAAAAAAGATGGTTACATTAGATATTGAATTAGAGAATTAAGGACTGATGTTGAAGATAGCTCACACATTGTCAGCTTCGAAAAAAATATAGAAGAATGTGGAAGTTACTTAAATACAAGAGATCCTACCATGACATTGGTCACAAATATACATATAATACTACATAAAAGAAGCACATTAAAATGGTAGATTTGTCCAGAGAAAAAAAGTGTAAATATCTTTATTTACATTCTGCAGATGGTCCATAAGTCCATTAACAACATAAAAACCCAGCCTGATAGCTGATATTACAATCAGAATAATACTCCAAAAAGAGCACATAATTCCAAAAAACTCAAACGCATAAAACCTTAATCAAAATAAAAACATGTCCCAAAATCCATCATTCTGCTCAAAAGAGATCCATTCTCCTCATCCATAAAGAAACTGATTCCAATAATCCAAAGATGTTCCATATATCTTCCCATCAAGCCTATTCATGATCCCAAAACTGTTTTTGTCGAGCATATAGATAAAAAATGTCGATAGCATAATATCAGATATTATAAACAGTATCAATACTGATCAAATATATTCCCATATACTTATCATCAACACAAAGACCTAACATAGTTCAAAACTGCATAGTTAATCATCAACCAGATTGTTTTACAAATGAGGATAAATATAAAAGACTGTTATAACCCATGTCCCAGAGATCCAAAACTTAAGAATCCTTAGAAAACCTGAAAGGTTTCCACCACTGTATCAGCCTGATGTTCCTTAATAGACCAATATCCTTCCAAAATTCTACCTCCAGCTATTTCCAAAGCATCTGCAGATGAGTTTCTTTCCCTATAGATATGCTTGAATGATACAAATTTGAAACAATCAGTAAACCTGTTAACATCCTTAAGAATCATGGATAATTCTAAATGCAATAATCGGTACTTACCAAATGGCCAGTTAATAACTAACTGGGAATCACCAAAAATCTGGATTTTATCCAAGGAGTTCCTTCGAGCAAGAGTAAGGAGTAGCTTAAGGGAATACAATTCTGCATAATTGTTAGTTCCCATACCTAATCCAGCTTTAAAAGAAATAAAATGATCATCTGATAAATGTATCATACCTCCATCCCACGTATTTTTGGATCCCCGGCTACAGAACCATCAAAAAAACCCTAGGCAAAGGTTTTATTAATATTTTCCACAAATATGTTTCTGAAAAAAACCACATATTTCTTCTGTGGAATATTCCTCATCATACCCATACTAAAACTAGAGACCTGTGCAGTAGTTAAGGAGATGTCTTCGAAACATGACAAATTTCTAGCCCTCCAAATAAACCATAAAACAATGATAGCTAATGGTTTGAAATTTGTCACTTCCTCATTCAAAATCCAATTTTTGAAGCATACTGTCACTGATTATCCATGCCAAAGATTTTTGAGTTTCATATTATCCTTAATGATAAGCCAAACAGATTGTGTAAAAGGATAGCCCACTCCAATATGAAAATTGGATTCACCTTCCAACTTACACAAATAACATAAACCTGGTCCTTCTCTACCTATCAAGATCAGTACATCCCAAGTCAATGCTTTCCTAGAGAGCAGAAACCAACCGAATAATTTTTTCTTGAGAGGGCATTTCAGCTTCCATAAGACTTTCCACCACCAAATATGATTCATTTCCTTGATCATAAGTTGTGTGTATCCTTCTTTGGGTATGTACCTTCCAGGTTTAGAAAGATT
The DNA here is from genome assembly GCA_001517045.1 of Pseudotsuga menziesii. Lineage (NCBI taxonomy): Eukaryota > Viridiplantae > Streptophyta > Pinopsida > Pinales > Pinaceae > Pseudotsuga > Pseudotsuga menziesii. Next base: position 955,737 of record LPNX010175682.1, on the reverse strand, counting down.
CCAAACAAGAGCATCATCTTCATCTAAAATCCTAACATGACTAGATTTAAGTATGGCTAAATAATCGTTCCATACATCCATCTCATGAGGATTAGAAAAACCAATAGATTCAGCAGAAACCCATAGTTGGGGCATCACAGAATTCAATCCTTGAGATCCAATATCAAATAAGAAGTGAAAACCAGCCAGAAGTAGTGTATCAATCATGGAGGATGGTAAAGTATGTCTCCATTTACATCCTAACCAATGATCAATACCAATACAAACAGCATTTCCATTACCAATATTCCAAACCAAATGATTCCCAATAATATCAAAGGCCCATAGAAGAGCCTTCCAACAGATTGATATGTTCTTCTTTTTTTTTACAGGTCCTCTAATCCATTCAAGAATATTCAAAGGCTGAATATATTTCTGATATGCAATCTTTACCCATAACCCCGAACCCTGTATAATATTCCAGACATTCTTTGCTACGAGAGCTTTGGCAAAAACATTAGGAACTTTAAGTCCCCAACCCCCCAAAGACTTTGGATTAGCCAAAATCTTCCAGGATGTCCATGGTAAACCGTATGTATGCATTTTACCAGACCAAAGAAATTTAAAACAAAGTTTTTTGATCTTTTCAATAATCCCCATTGGGATCCAAAAGTGCATCCAATATACCGGTATAGCCTCTAAAATTGCTTTGATCAATATCATCTTTCCCCCTTAGATAACCAACGAAACCTCTAGTTATTAATCCTTTTTTCTACCTTGATAAGCAGCCAATCCTAGTCCTTTAAGAGATATATGCATGGTTTTAGATAGAACCCAAGGTACTTCATTCCATTTTCAATTCTGTCAACAGGAATGGTAAAAATATTCTCTAAAGTAATAACTTCATATTCTTCCAGACAAGAAAAATATAAAGAAGATTTTTTATCATTTATCTTCATCCCAGATGCTTTATAGAATATCAATAAAATCTCATATAAAGTGAACAGAGATTGTTTAGATCCATCATTAACCATAACTATATAATCTACGAAAAGAACATGAGTTAATAGAATATTATTACCAAAAGACAAGCCATGATAAGTTTCATATTCTTTGGCAAATAGTATAGCCCTTCCTAAACCTTTAACCAAAACTAGGAACAGTAAGGGTGCCAAAGGACATCCTTATCTAAGACCCCTACCAGCCTTGAAGAAAGTGGAAGCTACTCCATTGATAAGAAGTGAGAAGGAAAAAGAGGAAAGGCTACTCATGACCCAAGTAATAAAACTCCTTGCAAACCCCAATTCAGAAATTATAACCCGAAGATAGGTCCAGCTTACGCGATCATAAGCTTTTGATAAATCAATCTTAATCATAACAACGTTTATGGATTTGCAATGAATAGTATGCATTCCTTCCTGTATGACTCCAACTACATCATGAATCTACCTTCTCGGCAAAAACCCAAACTGTTCACTGGATATACACCTTCCCAACACATTTTTTATCCTAATAGAAATAATCTTACCCATGATTTTGTATACAAAATTACACAAAGAGATCAGTTGGAAATCCTCAAAATATAAAGGATGATCAATCTTAGGTATAAGTGCAAGAAATGTAGAATTGAAAACCGTAGGGATTTTACCACTTATCCTAGAAGTTTCAATGACTCTTAGAAGGTCCTCTCCCAAAAAATCAAAAAGACACATGTACACCTCTACAGGAATACCATCAAGTCTCGGGCTCTTATCATTTTTGTTGATGGATAGGATGTGCTTAATATCTTGCATAGTAACAGGCTTCTTAAGTTCACAGTTATCCTCCTCAATAACAGATGTGGGAAAAAAGCCTGCACTTTGCACAATCTCAGGAAGATGCAAATCATCTTCTTCTTTAAACAGACACTTAAAATGATTAATCCCAGCCTCAGCAATATCCTCAGGCCCTTAAACAAGAGATCCAAAATCGTCATGAATTTTCCAGATAGTATTAATACTTTTCCTATGGGCCGCAAATTTATGGGAAAATGGGGTGTTGTCATCACCACAGATCATCCATAAAGCCCTACTTTTTTGTCAAGCCTCCTTTTCCCTAAAACATAAAATATTCCTCTTACGGGTTTCAATCTCAATCAAGTACATTCTATCTTCCTCCGAAACAAACCCAATAAGAACCCTCTCAAAAAAACTCTTCATCTCACATTCAATATCAGCTATATTGCGCAGATACCACGTGTGAGACTTGGGAATGAAAGAAACAAACATGTGTGTAAAAGTCCCATAAGGATAATGGTATGTGATACAAAGATTTGTAAAGACAAACATAAGTTATTGAACCTTGGTGCAAAATTCCCACAAGGACGTTGGCATAGGTGTGTCATACACCACACAAAGATGAATTATGGTTAGTGGCATGCCGCTGCAGATCCTAATTTGTGGAAAACACAAATTGGTAGGGCATCACCTAAGGATAAGGAACTTCAGTAAGTGGACACATATATTGAGTCAAGAAGAATATAAATAAGCAAGAGATGGATGTTGTGAAGTAAGCTTGCAAAAAATGAAGATATGAAGATAATTGTTTAGATAAGCTTCAGAATTTCTTTGGGGTATTAATGGCTCGTTGATCATAGAGATTATATTTATGTAGTGGAACCAAAGTGCACAAATAAGTCAGAGATGAAAAACAAAGAAGTGCGCTAAACAAATATGATACATGTATTCTATATTTGCAACGTTGATGCTTGGCAAAAGATGGAGACTGCAGAATATGAAGATATAACTAAGATGGAAACTCTATTCAGACATAGAATGCAGATCCATAAAAAAAATGTAGATAATTGATTCACAGAAGAGACAGAGATAGAATAAAAGATGTAGATATCATTTTTATTGCACATCGTGTTTTTTACAATTGCTTGGTAATACACATAAGTAGATCTATAGCCACAGATATTCAGACATGGAAGTCTAGATGCAAATATACAGTCACATACATTCAGATACTTAGACAAAGATATGAGAATAAAAGCAGTTGTGTATTGTGAAGAGACTCTCAAGAAGAAGGAATTTTGGGCAACTGTCTATTCAGACACAGATGCTTGAACACAGATCAAGGAGATTACAGCGGTTGTGGATTAAAGAAGATGTACATGAGGATAAGATACTTCAGTTTTTTCAGTTCTTTAATACAATCTTGCTTCATATTAGTGAGGTTGGATCGTGCAAGGAGCAGGGGGTTGCAACCTCCTTCCATTTGATGCTAAAGAAAATAATCAGGGTGTTGTAGCATCCTTTTTGTTGGTGTAGATAAAAATCGCGGGTCAAAATCTCCTTCAAGTCGATGCTAGAGAATATAATCAGGGTATTATATTTACTTTCTGTTCGAGAAAATAAAACTCAATGGATTGGATCCTCCTTCCAGTTGGTGTTAGAAAACATAAACGAAAGTTGGTGCTTCCACAACAGAGGGCGCAGTTATCCACAGGACAGATATTGAATTCACAAGTCGCGGTTTGTACAATTAGACAAATATCTATTTAGGTTGGTGCCTAAAGTTTGTGATTCTTTGCTTGCATTGATTTAAGTTATTGCAGGTCAATGCCATCAACCCACAGATTACACTTTGGATCGGGCTAAACCTAAAATGATTTGGCGCTCATGTTTGGAGACTGTATTCTCCCACTAATGCAATTATCATTACACATATGTTTATAGATATACAATTATTTTTCATATATATGTGTTGTTGCATTTTTGGTGTGTTGCTGAAGAGAATTTTAATTTGGTAAAAAAATTTCATAAATAAATATATGCCTTATTACTGATTCAACCCCCCTCTCGGTAGCAACTTTATTCCAACGTAGAGTTTCAAATTCCTTTTGTTGGAGAATGTCAAAGATAGAACTTCTCATTGGTATCTATGAAGAATATTGTCTCCCAAAATGAGAAGAGTGGAAGGGGAATAAACAATATTCACTTATTTAAAGGAGCATTGGATTCATAATATTTCTAGAGACTCTTTTATTAAAGAGGGTTATGGTGTAATGTGGTAAAGAAAAAATAC
>LPNX010175682.1:904967-947467 GCA_001517045.1 Pseudotsuga menziesii | reverse complement strand
AGGTAATAATATAGAGATTGCACTAGTTGATTGGTGTCAAAAATATAATGACAAGAATATATAATGCATGGCCTCTTATTAGAGCTTCAAGAGTTTGGCTTGCTAGGAATTTTGGTTAAAATTTTAGTCTTTTTGAAGGGAAAAATACTCCAACAAAAATATATACGTCACAGGGATTGTTTATTCGTAAATAATTCAAACAATCCCTAGTGTATGTCACAAGGATTGTCATTTCAAACATGAAAAATATATAGTAAGCCCCAAGAGTTGTAATGGCTGAAGTTGGATCCCGGGATTATATATATCTACTTTATTCTCATTGATATGCCTAGGCACCAATAACAAAGTTGACTTGTTGTCTTTAAAGAAAGTATTAAAGAGCTCAAAAAGGCATCATGAAAAATTATTCTAAACTCAACAATGAAATGATGATTGTTAAAACTTCATTTGGACATTTGTTGTCAAAGGAAGGATTTTACATCCAACTCCTTGTTATTGGTAATAAAAAAACAATATATTTTAGTAATGTTATATTTTTAAATTTTTATAATAATAAATATTAAAAAATATAATAATTAATAAATATTTAAAATATAATAATTATTAATTTTTTCAAAAAACTTAGTGTTAAAAACTGGTATGGTATATTGTTACAAACACTTTCTTCAGTCCAAACCAATTTTTCATTCATCAGTCCAAACCAATTTTTCAGAATAATCATTCATTGATGTGATGGCAATTGTTCACAGAAAATCTAAAATCATGCAGCTCTATCAGCTTGAGCTTATCATTTAAGGACGACTTGACAGTGTAAATGCACGCGTGATAATGGGTGGTGGGAGATCGTTCTGAGCTTGAAACTCTTCGGCTACGAAAGATTCACGCAAGATGGGATAACTGGTAAAGCCGTTTTTCCCTCCTGGTTGAATGTAGATTCTCGTGAGGAAACTATCCCTGAGCCCTTGCTGGGCAAATGGAACTTCGTGTCTCATGATTTCCATTGCTGTTATATATATTGTCCATGATAACACAATGTACATACACAGTTAATATATGCACTTATTTCTCAAAACATACATTATGTATACATAGTAAAGGGAGATAGATCTTTCATGCACTCACCTTCCGAGTCCCGGCCGGGCCGAGCACCCGTGATTAGATGATCAAGCTCGTTCTCTGAGGTATTTGACAGGATCCTGCATAATATCAACCCTATTATTACAAGCATAATATAGATGGCCATGAATCTTTGTTATACTAAACTGCAATATAAAAGATATAAAGGACTTAATTACATTACACTTCATGCCTACCATGAATCTAGCAAGATCAACAACAGACTTTTACACGTATACCAAGAACCAGAACAGACAACGTAGCAAGAACAAGAACAAGAACAGACTACAAATCAAATATATAATTACAGATCAATCCTATTAACTAGGTACCAAGAACAAGAACAGGCTACAAATCACATATATATAATTAAGAACAGTGACAGAGTGTCCGTTGTTATAAACAATAGTACCGTTGTAAATATTCATCCTGTCGATTTAGCTTGGGATTGTACGAATTCATCAGCTGTGTCACAACCTAAAGAACGTGGAAGCAGATCAATGCTTAAAAACGACAAAAACGAAAACTGGACATTATCTAGTGCTCTCAAACTCCATCAAGCAACTAGCAGTAATATATAAATTACAGTGAGATAAGGCAGACCATACCATACCATGGTAAGATAAAAAAGCATGCTAGCTCGGGCTGGGGCCGGGGTCGGGGCCGGGGCTGCCATTATGCTAGGTCGAGGTGGGCCTGGGGCCGGGGCCGGAGTCGGAGCCGGGTCTGGCATTATCTTAGCTCGATCTTGACTTGTGGCCGGGGCCGGGGTTGCCATTTTCCTAGGTCGATCTTGGCCTGTGGCTGGGGCGGAGGCTGCCATTTTCCTAGGTCGATCTTGGCCTGTGGCTGAGGCCGGGGTTGCCATTTTCTTAGGTCGATCTTGACCTGTGGCTGGGGCCGGGGCTGCCATTTTCCTAGGTCGATCTTGGACTGTGACTGGGGCCGGTTCTGCCATTATCCTAGCTGGAGGATGGTCTCTGAGCATGGCTGGCATTAGCCTATCTCGAAATGGGCATGTGGAAGATGGCTGCCCTCTGAGCAGGTCTGCCATTATCCTATCTCCAATTGGGTCTGTGGCTCGGTCTGCGTCCGGGGCCGGGACTGCCATTATCGTAGCTCCAGCTGGGACTGGGGCCGGGGCCGGGGCCAGAGCCCGGTCTGGCATTATCCTAGCTCGACCTTGACCTGTGGCCGGGGCCGGGGTTGCCATTATCCTAGCTCGATCTTGGCCTGTGGCTGGGGCCGGGGCTGCCATTATCCTAGCTCGATCTTGGCCTGTGGCTAGGACCGGTTCTGCCATTATCCTAGCTGGACCATGGTCTCTGAGCATGGCTGCCATTAGCCTATCTCGAAATGGGCCTGTTGAAGATCGGTTGCCTTCGAGCAGGACTGCCATTATCCTATCTCCAATTGCATCTGTGGCTCGGTCTGCGTCCGGGGCCGGGACTGCAATTATCGTAGCTCCAGCTGGGCCTGGGACTGGGACTGGGGCCGGGGCCGGGTCTGGCATTATCCTAGCTCGATCTTGACCTGGGCCCGGGGCCGGGGCTGCTATTATCCTAGCTCGATCTTGGCCTGGGGCCGGGTCTGGCATTATCCTAGCTCGATCTTGGCCTGGGGCCGGGGCAGGGGCTGCTATTATCCTAGCTCGATCTTGGCCTGGGGCCGGGACCGGGGCCGGGTCTGGCATTATCCTAGCTCGATCTTGACCTGGGGCCGGGACCGGGGCTGCTATTATCCTAGCTCGATCTTGGCCTGTGGCTGGGGCCGGTTCTGCCATTATCCTAGCTGGAGCATGGTCTCTGAACAGGGCTGCCATTAGCCTATCTCGTAATGGGCGTGTGGGATTTGGGTGGCCTCTGAGCAGGACTGCCATTATCTTATATCTAATTGTATCTGTAGCTCGGTCTGCGTCCAGGACCGGGACTGCCATTATCGTAGCTCCAGCTGGGCCTGTGGCTGTGTCTGGGTATTGGGCTGGGGCTGCCATTTTTCAATTGAGATGAAATGAAAACAATAGGATTGCCCCTCCGCCCGTCTGGTGTGCAGATCAGCCAGTGAGGAGAAAGAATCTGACGATATACAATATATTTATTTATATTGTTGCTTGCTATTTAACGGGTCACGTTCTGTTATATTGGCGTTCAGATAACCCGGATAACCCAGTGAAGAATCTACATCTTAAAAGATCAAACTTCTACATCTTTAACAGATTAAAAGATCAAACTTCTACTCCTTAACAGATTAAAAGATCAAACTTCTACATCTTAACGGATCAAGAGGTAGGATAAATAATGATAATTTTATTTTTATTTTTTCAGAAAGAAAAAATCAGTCCTTGATATTCTTTGTTAAGAATCAAAGGGCCTCTTAACAGCCACCCATAAAATGGGATACATCAGTAATAATACCTCATAAAAATGAGAATCATGTCGAATAGCAGCCGGGGGAAAGGGTGAACAATGACAAGAGTTCCCATCAGTAATCTGCCTCATCATAATGATGATCAACCATCATCATTCCCATCTATCAGGAAATATGAGATCATCGCTGCTGACCAAAGAGGCACTCAGACTAAACATTCAGTGTATATCAAAACAATATGGGAAAATATCCCAGTATACACTCAGAAAAGCTGGTATGAGTCACCATGAATCAAATAATGCTAATTTTTATTTGCTTAATGTTATACCCTAAGCTTGAAGACTATCAAACTTTCTTATAAATATATTAATGAAAATACAAACTCTTTACAAATATATTAATAAAAATACAGACTCTTTAACGTGAATTAAAGTTATTTTTAAAATTAAAAAAACCTACAGTTTGATATTTTAATGTGAATTAAAGTTATAAAGTCATAAACCAAAATCATGATATGCTCCATATAAATAAAAATTTAGGCTGTAAATTAGCTATATTTTAATGTGAATTAAAGTTATAAAGTCATAAACCAAAATCATGATATGCTCCACATCAATAAAAATTCAGGTTGTAAATTAGCTAAATAGCAGTTCATACTCATGCCTAAAAGAGAAAAGCATTTACAGCTTATGCCAAAAATACAAAAGTTGTGTGTCTGTTAAACTAATGTACAAAAATAATAGCTAAGAGTTAATTTTAATGAGAAAGCATCAGCTAAAACAAGAAAATCTAAAACAATGGCATAGATCCACACCTAATTAGGGAGAAGTCCTTGAACTCCTCAAAAAAATAGAATTTCTGTCAAATCCATAACTTTCTTTCATAGATCATCCCTAGAGAGTTAATTTCTCTAGAGAAGCTATTGAACCTACACACCCCTAAAGAGTACAAGCACCATTAGCCTAATCAACAATGATCATGGAATCTCCGAATAAGTGTATCTCTCATAAATCTTTCTTCAAGGCTAAATATAAAAGGCCCCACGGAGCTAATAGTTCAGCTCTTGTGTTGGATCCACTCCCACAACTCGTCTAAAGTAAAAAACAATGATCTAATATAAATTGAGCATCATACCTGCACCACAAGAGTCATTATTTGAAGCCCCATCGAAATCTAATCCCACAAACCAAAGGAGGATGATAGTATTCTCTTAAGAAACACATGCTCTTTATTACCACCAAGGGAGGCGATCGTAAGTGACCTTAATTCTTCGCCCTCCAAATGCACCACATGACTAAGAAGGGTAAGATCTTATATTGTGGAAAATATGTAACCCAACATCATAGACTCTCATCCAAAGAAGAAACAATCCAGCTAAACCTTCAAAATCCTCTAACTAAACCTTTTGACAATAAACACAATCAACAAATAAATGCTTTATGTTTTCTTCAGCTCTTTTGCAGAGAGGGCATATGTTGGGACCATATAATCCCCTTCTACTCATAATGTCCCACATTAAGATCATATTCTCTAAGCATAACCAACTGAAGCATTTGATCTTTAGTGGTAAAGGCCAGTTCCACAACTTTTTATACCACCAATGAGATTTAAAAGTAGTAGAAGAAACATAAATAGCCTCATATCCCTCCTTTGCACTGATATTACTAGACTTTTTATTCCAAGACCATACCAAGATGTCATTCTCCTCACTAAGTCCAATGCCAATATGATTAAGTCGGGCAATATAGTTTGACCATTCCAAAGCATGGTCACCCATCAGTACCAAATTCGAAGCAAAGTACCATTAAGATTGATCATTTAAATTAGAAAAAAAGATATCTAATATGACCAAGTCTGGTGAGGCCCAAGCTAGATAAAATAGTGAGAAAAAAAACATAGAGTGTTTGTAAAAAGAGTCACCCTCAATAAAAGGACCAGCCCTCAAAACCACATTTTCACCATTCCCAATCTTCCATTGTAGCCAAGATCCTAGCCATGTGAAAGGTCTAGAAAACCCACACCGTATTATAGAGCCCTGAGATACAGATTTATCACCTGTCCTCTTCCAATCTACTACCAAATATTTTCTCAAATATTTTGGTCTGAACACTTTTCTCCAATACCTATTCCAAGCAAGGCTCTCCAAAGGATTTTGAGACAAAGCCATATAGAACCTCATAAGGTTCTTAATGCCCCATCCCCCCATCTTCTTCAAAAGGAATATCTTCCCAATGTACCTAGTGATATTTAACTTTGCCAGCCTGTAAGGACCATGAAAATTTCATCATCCTCTTTCTGGTGTTATGAAGGATAGACAAGAGGATTTTATAGGAAGACATCCAATATACAAGTATACTTTCAAGGACAAACATCAAAAGTATTAGTCTACCCCTCAAAGATAACCATTTATAGCAACAATAACTAATCCTCTTCTCAATTTTCGGAAGAAGCCACAACCAATCTTTAGTGAAGTAACAATTTGGATTAAGAAAATAGCCCAAGTACTTGATGCCTCTATCAATTTTATCCATTTGAAAAGGAATATAATCCTATACTTTTTCCAACATGACTTTTTCGACATTATGATAAAGAAAAAAATATTTCATCACACTCACCTCCATTCCTCAAGCAAGATAGAAAAGATTGATATTAATGTCATAGTTATTGAAACCATTCCTCCTCAATTCCACATCCAAGTAATAACGCATCATCCAAAAATAACAAATGAGAAATAACTTGAGAAAAAAGATATCGTAATTACTTTCAGCTTACGACCCTTTCTTTTCTGGCCTTACTAATGATCCCACTCAATCCTTCTATCACCAAAAGGAAGAGCAAAAGTGACAAGGGGAATCCTTGTAGAAACCCTCTATTACTTCTAAAAAACTTAGAGGGGGAATCATTAATGATGACAACATAATATGCAAAGGAGATGTATGACATGATCCATTCAGTGATAGACAATGGGAGACCAATTTGAAGCATTATCAACCTTAAATAAATCTAATCTAGTATGTCATAAGATTTTATCAAGTCCATCTTGAGAATCATAGATTGTAATCTCTTGGTTTTAATCAAATGTAGGAATTCCTCGGCAACCCCTATTGCATCCATAATTTGCATGTATTACTTAAATCCAACTCACATTATCAACTCTAAGACTTTCTACATAAAGTCTATTCACTAAGTTTGTATATGCTCTCTCTCTCTCTCTCCTTAGGAAAATATTTAAGATGAGGAATATGATCTAAGAGGAAGGGAGCCTATGGAGGTGGAATATTTGGTGGATTATTTCTTTAACCCACTAAAAAATCTTGAAAGAGGACTATATCTCATCTTGAAAAAGAAAGTCCTTCAAAAATGGAAGACAAGAAAATATGATACACTAAGATCCTAAATTATAACTTCACCTCAAAATGATATAGTGGCAAGTTATTGCCAGACCTAAACATCACTTCTCCAAAGTCTTAAAACCCTAGGACATGAATCCATATTAAATCAAATATGTCCTATTGGGGAGGAAAAGAACATATATAATCATTTTCAAACAAGGCATTGTCCAAAGTGGAAAAATGATTAGATATTATAGTTTCCCTTGAACATTGATTCTGAACTTCGCAATCAACATAAGGAGGTAAGTCTTTGGACTCCCATATATTCCATAAGATACCAAAGAAATCATTACTAGAGGTTGGTATTTTCCTTGGATTATAAGCAATATAATACTCTCCACAAGATAGTTTTAGTTTCATTAGAGAAAATCTAAATGTGATTTGTCTCTACGAGGAGAAGCTCTAGATGCTCAAGGAATGTCAATGCATGATTTTGTGAGTCACCAAGCTCACAGTCATAAGAAAAAAGAACACCAAACTTATGTTTTGGACTCATAACATAATCCTTCTCATGAAATCCTTTCTACAAGGAAAAAAAATGAGAGGAAGAAACATGAAGAAACAATCAAAGGAATGATTAAGAAACAGATGAAATTTAATATAAGTTGTCTCAAACTATTGAAAAAAATATGATGAATTTGGTCTTGGGAGAGGATGTAGTCATCAACCAGATTGGGATTCATCTAAATATAACCCTAAATGGGAGGTTCTACATGAGAAAACATTTAGACAAAAAATATGTAGAAGATACAAATAGGGTATGCACCTATTTTTCACATTCTTGCTAAGGGGTGGTTGATGCCTCCATTTTTAGAAATGGGAAGGATATGAACTTAATTAGGAAGTGCCACTAGTACTAGGACAATGCCATCCTAGTCTTGCATAAGTAACATCCATGTTTAATCCATTGAAAGAAGTTTTTAAGGTGGTGCCTATTTTGGTAAAACGCCCTTACCAATGTGTAGAATTATGGTAAGAAATATGTCTAAAGGATACAATTGTAGGCAATTGTATGGGTATGAACCTTAACACAAATATTTTTTTTAAAAACAACAAATAAACTACCTTAGTTACCAACATCCATTTGGAGTTGAATTTAATATTTGGGATACTTTATCTATTGGCATAGAATTTGGGAGATAAATATATTGCCATCGAATATATTATGTACATATCCATTTTAGGTGCACCATATGCATGGAATACAAACACTCACAAAGTAAAGGCCCTCAAAAAGATATTAACAATGGGGATTTACCAATGGAGGACAAGAATGAACATAATCTTTTCAAGAAAAGAAGTATTTAAGTAGATATAAGTCCATCTATGGCTAAAGGGAATAGGAATATGGTCATTGAGGGAGATGATGCAAACTACACTCAAGCTATTAATGATCTTTGAATTTTCCACCAAATTCATTGCACAAGGGAGAAAATAACTTTCTTTAAAAATACAAAGGGCTTCAATATTGATTAGGATATAAAGATGGTCTCTATGAATAAGGGAGAGAAACGGTTAAACCCAAAGAAAGGTGAGGAGGAAACCTTCATTGAAGAGTTCAAATAAACAATAAATGAAAGAAAGGTCCTACACAAAAGAAGCAAAAGGGAGTTGGATGTTAATTGTAAGGATTTGGGGGACATAGAATTTGTAGTATAAAAGTTACTAGAACCTAAAGATATGAAGAAAAATGGATAAAATTGGAATTGTACAAAGACTAAAGATTGAATTTTTAAGACTCCAGTAGTGGAGTTAGCTTGTTCTCTAGTTAAGGGGCTAACACAACAACTAGATCCTCATATGAGGATTATGTACTAACAAGGAATAAAAGTACCATGTTAGTTCTACAACCAGAAGTTCAAAGGGTCAATTTGTCATCAAAGGTGGACTAGACATTAAACCCATACCAATCCATGTTAATCTAGATCAAGGAAAAGGGTCAATCTTGGGTTTATCACAACACTAAAAATAAATATATCTAGGAGGGGACCACAAAGTAGGAAATGTCACTATTAGAGGTAAGAAATACTTTTTCTCTCCTTCAACAATTGGGCTTTGTATCTTCCCAAAAGAAAATATCCATAAGGAGGGTAGTAGACAAATATAATTCAATAAATTTTTAATCTAGTATAATACAAATTATATTATGAATTAATTAGATTACGTTAATATATCTAACCCACGTAAGACTATTGCAAACCAGGTTTCATGGTAAGGGATAAAGATGGATAATGGATAAGAGGTGGTGGATTACACCTTAGATCTTCTTAAAGGGGTAAATATTCGGTCCACCTTGATCCATATGAACCATTTCATTCTTATTTTTTCACTCCAAATGGGTACATAGATCAATGCAAGTTCATGGGAGTGTGATGATGTGGCTAGTGATGGCTTTGGGGTATTGGGTAATAAGGGAGAATGGGATCACTTTGATAGGGATATCTCCTCAATGGAAGGTTTGTTAGGGTAAAACACATGGAAAGAACAAATTACACAATGGAGAAGTAATTTTTATTATCAATATGAAACCTAGTGTAGGTTATATACATCTAACGTCATTTGGATTGTGTATAGAACCTTTGGATATACCAAGAAGAGAGGGGGTTTCGTGTAGGGTTTCAATTATTTATACAATCCCTTTCTTTACATTTGTTGGTTCATATGGAGACAAGGTTATGGGGAATCTTAACCCAAGCGTTTCATGTCCATTTAAGGTGGGGTCACTAGATAGTAATGTGACCGGAGATGAAGGGATTTTGTCTATGAAGTAGCCATCAACGAGTGGAGGAAAATTGAGGGTTTTGGATAATAGGGAAGTTGAAAACTTGAGAGAAAGAACACATACAAGGGAAGGAATATCAAAGGGTATACATGGATTGGATGGTGAAAAGGGAAGAAAGGTTAAGGCTTAGAAATAATACTTCAAAAGTACTAGGGACAGTCAAATGAGTACTATGGGAATACCTTTAGATGCATGAGATGGTAAGTTTGTCTTCAAAATCATTGGTAGGAAGGTTTCATGGGAGACGAACGAGGGATATTTTTTTATGAGTTGGATAAAATAAATGTGGGAACCTTTATTGGGATTAATGCACGGGGGTCAGTTGGTAGGAAATATCCTATCACATCCATTCATATTGGGGAAAAAATATGATACAAAAATGAGAAAATATATTGCCCTATATTAAAGGGCCAAGGGGGCTTAATTATGTTATATGCTAAGACAAATATTTAGGGTATATTTTATTGCATTTTGTGTAGAAGCGATGGAGGGGAGGTAGAGGGAAAATCATGGGACAAGGGCACGCGGTATTGAGTTTAATGCAGAAGGGATACTCAATCGGGTTGTAGGGAGTTTGATGCTAGTGCTCTATTGAAGGGCTTTCATGTTGCTAATTTGATTGGTTGGTTAATGGATCTTCAAATTGTTAATGGAATTGAGGTAATGAAGGATTAAACTTTTTATCTTTTATGTGACTGTTATCAATTGTAGTTTAGGTGCATATTCCGTGTCTAGAAATCATGTTTTTTTATGCCTTTCAATGTAGCTTTCCTTCTTGAGTCCATTTGAATTTTTTTTTCTCTAGAAATTTATTTTTGTGTGATCTCTAAAATAATCCCATCCACCAGAGAAAATGCAGGTTTGTGCATTGCGACTTTGTCCCTTTCTAATATTCCTAAAGAAAGACTCATGCAAGCCTTGGTTGACCCCTTTTTCCCATTCTATAAAACACTAGTCTCCAATTCCGTCATGACTCTTATATTTTACAAAAAAAGTAAAACACTTTTCTTTCTAAAGTTACTCTTCATTTTCACCATGTACTCAATTGTTAAACTCTAGTAATATTACCCTAGGGATTCTACCTTTGATCTAGAGAAAAGATAACATAAAGAGACAAAAAATGTTAGGTGTGGTGACAATGGACTCCCCCTTAGTTGTCCATAAGCTATCAATAATTTTAGGAATTCAATCTTAAGATGCTAGTTTGAGTGCTAACATGGAATACCATGCATCTCTAAAATGATAGATATATTCTTGATGGTAGAAAAATTAGTGGAGGTTCAATGATACAACTATAGGCTAGGAAACAATGGATTATATGATCATATACTTATTCTTATACAACTACAAAAGGAGGATAGAAAACATCCATTTCCTTTTAAATCTAATCATGATTGGTTGGCTAAGGAATATTTTAGACTTCTTATTACAAAAAATGGAAATTTTATAATCCTTGTTGATGAGATTTAATTATGCTTCAATTTTATCCCAATCTCAAATAAGTTAAGAAGTTAGTTGTAGGGATCACAAAGATGAAAAAGGACGAAAATCAAGTAGATATAGAAAAGGAAGAGGAAACATAACCACTCTTTTTGAAAATAATGTCAAAGGGTCTTCCAATGATGAAGAGTTGATAGATTTAAAGATAGCAGAGGATCAAAAAAGGAACTTTTAAACAAAAAGGGGGTAGAGTGGAGGCTCAAAAGTATATCCATATGGTTGGAATAGGGGCATATTAACACTAAGTTCTTTCACGATTATGACTTTTTTAAGAACAGTGTAAATACAATTTGGTAAATTGGTCTTTTTGATGGATCGAAGGAAAAATAATTTGAAGAGATTGTAAAAGGTAACAAGGTTCATTTTTAAGACGTTTTCAAAGCTCAAATGTCTCCAAATATAAAATAATTATGAAGGTGATAAGGATTTTCCTTAGAAATTTTGACCAAGGGATGAATGAGAGTGTTACGGAGAAAACTCCCTATGGCTTTGGGTACCACAACAGACAGGGAAACCGCACAAATCAATCCTTTCCCATATGCAAGAGAAACCAAATATCTAACACTAAAGGATCTTGAAACATACCTTATTCCGGACGGTTGATGTAGATCCCCATTGAGCTTTTCCACTCTCGCTTGTATTAGCAATTTTCTCTCTCAACATTCAACAAACAAGACAAGCATTCTGTATGATGGTGTTAGACCTACTCTAGCATATATAATCAATACAATATAAGCATTTAAAAGCATCCATGGATTCAATACTCATTTAAATACACATTATTGGACAGGAAAATATATTTATATTAATATAAAACAGAGATTACAATAGTGACAACCTCTGTTGGCACGTCTACGAATTGGAGAAACTGAGTCCTCTACCTGGGCCTCCACCACTTCAATCCTCCATCTCTTGATAGCAAGCTCACAAGCAAAGGAAAGCTTGGGAAGAACACAAAGTGCTCCAAGGGACAAAGGGATGCAGACTCAAGTATAAGCTCCAGCAACAATGGACTATAGTTTTCTTGCTCTTCAATTCTTCTCCCTTCAATGTATCCAAAGGGTTCCTTATATAGTGCTTCAATGGGGTAATGGAAGGTCAAATCTGACCAATCTCAAGGAATATGGAAGGCCAAGAGACAAGTGACTCAGATCCACATCAAGGAAAACTCCAAAACTATTTGGCCTTTTGCACACATCCCGATGTACATGGGTTTAAGGGTCATATCCGCGTATATATGCGAGAACAGGTTTAAAAGTTGCGTATAGAAAATAATGCATGTTTTTAGGGATGATCTTGGAAAGATATTTCTATTAGCTAAAACTTTTGTGTCATGCTCACTGTTCAAGGATTAAACCTTTGTCGGCCATTCTGTAGTTGCCTTGACCTTTTGTGTCGGCCATTCCCTAGTATCAGTTCATTACATCATGTATTCGCCGTTCCTTGTCATGAAATTCAGTACCAATTCTAGATCCAATTAGTCTTTGACTTACCTCGTGTTGGATGATGAAGGATGCCTTAATGCCTTCCTTCCAACGGATCTCTTCCTATCGACTGCAACACATATTGCTCTGGGAATGAGATTTAGAGTTTTATGACAGTACCTTGGGGATTGTAGTCATCAATGGTAATTTCCCTCACTGTTGGGTAGTGGGAATACCTTAATGTCTCCTACTCGATGGATTCTTCAAGTGTTCGACTTCAAGTCCTTGTAATCACACTTGTTAGAATGTACTAGGTACCTTGGGGACCATTTTCATTAATGGTGGTTTCCCTCACGTTTGTTAACTGTTCTCATTATTGAACGGTAATTAAATGGTTTCCTCCATGTTCGACTTCAACTCTTTTGATTTGCATGGTTAGGATTCGTACCTTTTGGGCGGTTTGGATTGAAGACCTTGGGCTGATAGTAGCATTGTCATCTTTTGATATTGCCCAAGTTGCGCAAGACCTTGTTACACTTTATATGACATTTTGCTGAGACATAGATCCACCTTGTATTTTTGTGGCTATGATCGATTGTTGAGTATGGATCCACCTTGTTCATTTGTGGCCATGACTCCTTTAGATTTGATATGGCACCTTTTTGCATATTGAGCGACCATGATAGTTTCATCAGTTATACATATGTTGGATCCGCCTGTATCTTTATGGAAATGTTTTTTATATGGACGTGTATGTCCCAAAGATCAATTTTTCTGACATTTATCTCTTTTACAGGTACCTTTGTTCGAGCCTTTCGATCTTGGATTCTCTGCTCTCTCCATACTCAGCTGTTTCCTTTATAATGTATTTCGTCTATCGTCTTCCCCTCTAACCTCACACATTAGGGGGCATCTGTTATAGCTCAAAACGACACATCTCTGCCTGTGACCACTTTCCCATGATTTCGTCGCATGTCAACACTTCCATGACGGCACTTCATGAAAGTCACTGAAAGTCACTGAAAAAACACCTAACTTGGAGGACCGATATCTTGAGTTTTGTAACTCTGTTTGACCTCATATTTGCTCCGTTGGAAATATATTTCTGTTAGCTAAAACTTTCCAGAAGACACCAAAGTCTGAAAATTCCCATAAATGCCCTAAAAATGAGTTTTTTGTCTATACGTGAGTTGCTCTCTATGATACCCGCGTATGACACACGACTTGCCAGTTATACAACCCTCGTGTGCTTATATACATGACTTTATGTACTAGAAACCCACATATACTTTTAGTGTACGCGACTGTCTAGTTATGCAACCCGTGTATGCCTTTTAACAATGTCAAAAAACACGTCTTTTGCTTTCGGGTAGTTTGGGTAGTTATGCAACTGACTCCTTCAGTTGTAACTACTTTGTCTTCGCCCCTAACTATTCCTTAAGCATATAAATAGAGGTAGGGGGGTCCATGAGAGGGGACTGGAATTTTTGCATTGTTATGCTGGAGGATTTGGAGCTCTCTTTTCCCACACATTTTCCCTAGCGGTCATCCCCTTGTGTTGCAGAGCTTGGAGGCTGAGTTCTTTGGAGAAGAGAAGCAGCAGAACAGGATCAAGGTTTTGTGAGGTGCCGAACTTGAAGAGAAGGTATACTTGTACTTTTTTTCAAGATTAATAAAGATCTGATGTCCTTCTTCTTCCCAAATCATTGTTCAATGTGTGATTGAATCTCTGTTTATGATCATATGATGATGTTATTCAGATCATTAGTTCATGTTTATTTGATTATCATTGTCTTATATGTGGTCATAATGGTTTGAGGAAGGTATAATTTGTTTTGCAGGTCTCTTGGAGCGAGAGGAGCAAGAAGAGGATTGAAGAGAAAGCTTGGACCAGCCTTCAGTTAATCAGGTGTGGACCTTTCTAATCTCTGAACTTGCTTATATATGCTTGCTGAACATTGTGCATCTCTCTTTCAACCCCAGTATGTTGATGACCTCTTAAACCCTAGCCATAGGATACTTTCCTTTACAACACATAAGGGAGTCCTGGGGGAAAAGGGCTAGCAAAAATATCAAGAGGAGTATGAGGCTCTTGCTCAAAGTCATGGCGATACTATACAAAGGACTCCCACACCCTAAAGGAAAAATGTCGGCATGGGCATCAAATGCAAAAAAGGAGCTAACTAGGGCACCCATGTATGGTCAAGCTCTACCATTCACATCATGTCACTTCTAAAATAACAAGAAGGTTCCATGACAAGATAGAATAGGTTCGTACCTAAGGTTATAATGAAACGGCCATAAGGTCATGAAAAGTGCAAATAGATGTGAAATCTAACGTATATGCTAGTTTAGACATAATATCTGAAATCGGCACGAACAGGTCAAAACCATGGTCAAAACGGCGCTCAAATTGGACTCCTACATCATCAAATTAGTCCAAAACGGTTCAAAACTATAGAAAGGGGGTAAAAAATTTCAAAATTTTCAAATTTTTTTTATAAATAGTAAAAAATTCAAAAATTCCATATCATTTGAAATTTTTACCCATTTGAGCTCAAAAATTCCAACGCGGATTTCGAGAGCTTCGTCTAGCGAAATTTGACACCGTTTGTTCCAGGTAACTTCTCATGTCCTCCTCTTCCATTTTCATGCAATTTTTTTCAATTTCCATGGTCAATTTTGATTTTTTAACCAGTCTAAAATAGTCATTTTGTCCCACACGGATATCGAGGCTTTTTCCGTGTATAGGGCTGGCTATATGCAGAAAAACCTACCAAAACCGCGTACATACGTGGCTGTTTTACAAACAGTTGCGTATGCAGCTGCGTACCAGGTTTTTTAAGGTAAAAATGACCAAAAACTACTTTTAATGTGCAGGATGGTTCTAGAATAGAGGGAGAGGTAACATGGAGATGTAGAAGAGGCTGTTCAAGGTGACTTAATGGCTCAACAAGCTCTTCGTGCATGCGGTCTATATAAGTTTTGGTGTCTTGGAAGCCTGAGGGCCAAACCAAGACTCCTGCAGATTCTAGTAGAATACTGGGATCCAGACTCAGAGTCTTTTCATATTGATGAGATGTCCCTCACTATAGAGGTGGAGGACATATATTTCATTACTGGATTATCCCGACAGAGAGAGGTGGTGAACCTACACTCTCGTGGGCCTGGAGGTGGCCTCACCATTGATGAGTACATTGCAGTATACTATTTTTCAGACATGGAAAAGGTTGGGAGTCAAATCCCGACAAACTCCATCCATGTACTCGGACTGAAGGCCATACTATTGGCACTCAACAGGATAGTTGGTCTAGCATCACTCCACCAGGCCTCGTGGCCATTGATGTTCTATGCGGTGGAGTGTATGAGATCCATAGTGTATGACTAGAGCACTTCGCTGTTGAGTAACATGAAGCAGCAGCTCAGTGACTGCAAGATGGGAAAGGTGAGAAAATTCGGTTTCGGCAGCATACTGAGCATGTTGTTCTTTGAGCATGTACCAAGGCTAAGCCCTAGAGTGGACATTCCTCCATATGGAGTTCGAGATCCAGCCCAACGATGTTGGGAAAATGTTATGCGCAAACTAGGCAGAGGTAGGGTGGCTAACCCCTACCTAGCGGACTTCTTTCCATGGTGGTGGCGGCATATTATTGACATCGATGATTATCCCTATGCGGAAATAGATTTTTGGGGAGATCCAGACATGCCCCTACCACCAGGAGTAGCATACGATGATATAGGTAATGAATCCCGAACCCTCTTTTTTAAGTTTTTTGAATTATTAAATTTTTTGTGTTTTTTGATATATTGACTCAAAAGACATGTTTTTGTGTGATGACAAATAGTGACAATTTGTCATGTGTATGTAGATGTTGGACCACAGCGGCCTGACGGTTTCCCTCATCATAGACGGAGGGTAAGAGGAGATGACATCATGGGTGTGGATGCGGAGTGGATGCTCCAAAGCATCCACACAAACTTTGTACGCTTGATACACAGGGTACCCATGGCGCAAGTCAAGGACTTTCCTGAGGCCATGCAGTGCCAGGTGGTTGGTGAACCACGGGCATGGGTTCAGTTATTCCGACGACTAGCTAGAGCCATGGTGTGCTATCACTATCAGAACCCCCCTCCTCCTCCATAGGCTTAGAGACCTGAGAGTGATTCATTTTTGTACTACCGTGTATTATATTTTAGTGGCTCGAAAGCCCCATTTTTGTATTATGACACTTATGTATTATGATGTCACATTTTGGATGTTTAATGAAAAACTTTTATGATGATCGATTTTATTTATTTACATGTGTGTAAAAATGTATGTTTGTATGGTCTATGAAACAAATACCAATCTAACACATAGTTAGCATATGAGTCAGCAACTTGATTAAAAATTCTTGAAACATGTATGTATGTTATGTTCTCAAATTGCCGTTCTAGCAATCTCACATGTAAGAATCTTCGTAATAATGTCGGATCCCTAATATGATACAAGCCATTAAGCTGTGAAACCACTAACTGAGAATCAAGACGTACCTCAAGAGAGAGAACACCATGTGAAAGGAAATCCCGCAATAACTCGATAATTGCACTATATTCAGCCACATTGTTCAAAGAAGGCCGTAAACATACGTCTCCTGAGGACTATACCTGACCCGTAGGAGTATAGATCACCCAAGCAGCAGAAGCTGAGTTTTGAGTGTGGCAGCTAGCACCATCAGCGAATCCTATGTAAGCGGAAGATTACATCGACATCTGCCATAAGAAACGAAATCTAATCAACAAACCCGATCACCATAAGAAAACCTAACTATGCAAAAGATATACAATAAGCAATAATCAGCCCTGGTTGAATATCATGCATAGTATTTCTTAAGATAGAGCCCATTTCTAGGCTCCGCCAAGGCTGTCCCTTCATAATCCACCAGCTCATAGGTGCCCTTCTCTAACACATGTTTGACTACGTAAGGGCCATGCCACATGGGATTAAACTTCCCTGCCCCCAAGGGTTCTTTAGCTTGATCCCATAAAAGGAACAAATCACCTTCACTAAACCTCCTCAGACGGACAGACTTATCATATTGGACCTTAACGTGATGCTTATCTACCTCTAGAGACACTAAGGCATCCTGGCGCTGCTCATCAAGCTGCTCTAAGTGGACCAAACGTTCCTCCAATGCGGAAGTGTCTAGTAAAAGATCTATCAGTAGTTTCAATGAAGGGATCTCGCATTCAACCGGCAAGACAAACTCCACCCCATGTATGAGCTGATATGAAGAGAAACTGGTGGCAGTCTTAATCATCGTCCTATAGGCCCAAAAAGTAGGATATAACATGATATGCCAATTTGTCTTGCTTTGTGCAATTGTTCGTTGGAGAATGGACTTAAGTGATTTATTCACTGCTTCAACCTGTCCATTCGCCTGAGGGTAATAAGAATAGGAGTGCTCATGTTTATATTCTAACTTCGAATCTAACTCTTCCATCATTCTATCCTAAAAGTGCCTACCATGGTCAGTGACAAGCTCTTTTGGAATTCCGAACCGAGTAATAATTTGGTTGAATACGAAATGCGCAGCTATCTCATCATCGGATTTAACTGTGGACATAGCCTCAGCCCATTTCATGAAATAATCAACAGCCACTATAATGTGATGATTCCCCCCAGCCGAAGCTGGGTTGCAGTCCATGAAATCAATCCCCCACTTGGTGAAGGGACTGGCGGTGATAATCGAATGTAATGGGGCAGGATGTGAGCACATATTGAATGCAAACACCTAGCAAGGGTGACACTTCTTGACCGCATTGACACAATCTTTGAAGATCGACAGCCAAAAATATCCCGCTCTCAAGATTTTTTGGGCTGTAGAAAGCTCAGATAAATGACCACCACACGCCCCTCTGTGGCAATCATTCAGCACAACCTCAGCCTCATCATGGGTTAAACAACGACGTAAAATGGAATCTACCCCACGGCGGTACAAAGTGTTATCTACTATAAGGTAGTTCTTAGATACGTGACATAATCGTCGTCACTCATCCCGTGAAAGGTGAGTAGGGACCTTCAACGTTTGAAAATATATAATGATATCCCCATACCATGGATCCAAAGTTGAGATAAGGAAAATATGCTCATCGACAAACGTATCCTCATAAACCTCCTCCTCCTCCACACTTAGAAAATCAGAAATGAGCTCCACAAAAATTAACGATTTCTTCGATTTCGTCAAAACAAATTCGAGATCGAATTCTTGCAAAATAACAATCCACTTATTATACTTTCCCCCGATCATCCTTCTAGTGAGGACAAACTGAAATGGATTGACATGAGATACCACCAAGGTCTAGCAAAGGAGAATGTAATGTCTCAATCTCTAAACCACATGAACGGTGGCTAAGGCATGTTTTTCCACATGGGAATAATGGATTTCCACATCTATAAGGTTCTGGCTCAGATAATATATGACATGCTCATGGAGCTCCTCATCCTCCTGAACCAAAACCATACCAATCATCTCAATGGACGCGGCCACATAAATAAATAAAAATCACGGCTATAGTCGAGTGGACTAAGCATGGGGTTCGATGCTAAGGCTCGCTTAAGAGCATCAAAGGACTCCTGGGCTTGCTCATCCCAGCAAAAAGTAGTGTCCCTCTTTAAAAGACACATAAAGCCTTTAGTCAAATTGGCAAAGTTAACCACGAATATCCGTAAGAAATTTGCCATGCCTTGCAAGCATTGAAGATGTCTAATATTGCACGGGGGAGACAATTGAAGTAATGCCTCAACCTTTAAGGGATCGACTCTTATACCCTTCTTTGGAAACAATGAACCCTAGCAAGCGACCAGACTTCACACAAAAGATGCACTTATGAGGATTTAACCTAACCTGGTAATGGCGGCATCTTTTGAATACTAATCTCAAATGGTATGGATGACGCACTCTCAACCGAGAATGAGCAGCAAGGTCATTCGAAAAGACTTCAATAATTGTTTTGAGATCGTGAAAAATCAAGGTAATAGCCTGCTGAAATGTGGCTCCAATGTTTTTAAGACTGAAAGCCATCATTCGATATGCAAATGTACCCCAAGAACAAATAAATGCAATTTTGTGTTGATCCCCGGGTTTGATCTGGATCTGATTATATCCGGAAAAGCCGTCCATGAAGGAAAATACCTTACTTCCCGCACACTCATCCAAAATTTGATCAATAAATGGTGTGGGAAAATTATCCTTAGGACAAGCACGATTTAAATCATGAAAATCAGTGCATATATGGATCGCTCCTTGCTTCTTATCAACCAGAACAGGGTTTGAAACCCACTCCGTCAAGGGAACAGGAATTAGAGGAAATTTGAGGTCTAAAATGGGCCTCCTAAGGAAAATAATAAAATAATAGTTAAAATAATAAAACAATAGTTAAAATAATAAAATAATAGTTATTAATTTTGGAGGAAGAATGAAAAAAACTACTTTTTTGTTTGTATTTTCGACATATCTCCCTGTGTTTTTTCTCAAATTTCGAGCAGGAGAGATTTTTGGATGCAAAATTAATTTCGCATCCAACGAGTACCCACAATGCATACTTTTGACGGACCCCACTACCCCAAAAATAAGAAAAACCTAAAAAAATGTGATGATGATGTCATCATCACTTTTTTTCAGGTATTTCTTATTTTTGGGGTAGTTGGGTTTGTCAAAAGTATGCAGTGTGGGTACTCGTTGGATGCAGAATTAAATTCCTCATTCAACGAGCTCTCCTACTTGGAATTTGAGTAAAAACACAGGGAGATATGTCAAAAATACAAACAAAAAAAGTAGTTTTCTTTTATGACAAATATGTCAATTCAACCATTATGGTTGACTCATTTTATTGAAATTCTATTGGTTCCTGAATTTCAACTGAAAAAATTTATGGTTGACACGTTTTCTTATAAGGCCCATTTTAGACCCCAAATTTCCTCTAATGATAGATAAAACCGAATTTTAACAGCTTCTCTATCTCAGCCTTAATAACGGGTTCTTTTCTAGGATTCAGCGCATGCAAACGTTGTCGAATAGGCTTCTCATTCGGATAGGTCTTAATTTCATGTTCGACAATACAAGGGTCGATACCTGGCATTTCTTTGTATGACCAACCAAAGATGTCACTAAACGCTTTGAATAGCTCGGTATACTCCTTAATCTCATCAGGGGAACAGTTCGCTCCAATGTAGACATTCTCAATTTTGCCAGGATCGCAAGAGATATTGATAGGAATAGTAGGTGATATATTCGCCATGTTCCCATCAGCCATCTGACTAGGAGAGCTCAATGGAACCACGGGACTAGCAATCTCCCTAAAGTCCTCACGCTCCAAATGGTCAAGCTCGGGAAGAAAATAAGATCTATGATGTAACTCTTCCCAAGGTGGCTCAACCCCAGACATGGCCTCAATAATGTCTTCATCTAATGGAAAAACATCATCAAGGAAATCATGTGTGTGAGAGGACTCAACTGCCCATGCAGGCAACACATACAGGTCCTCCTCCTCCATCCACGAAGAGGAAGGACTAGGCTCTGCAACACAATCAAGATTCGCTTGATATGCTATGTTCCATACCAAATGACTTTTTTGTTCCATACCAAATGAATTTTTAGTCTCAGTGCACAAAAAAGAAAAAAGACAATGGTACATGGTTTAAGTGACATATGTTGTAAATGTATATTTCATTTTGACTTCATTTCAATATGAGGAGGTGTACTCTTTGCAAACGCCTCTTAAGCAATGTTTGTCAAAGACAAACCCAAAATTTTGACAAATATTTCTACATGTTCGACTTCATTTCGACGTAGGAAGTAAATTTTTTTCTTAGATGTTGGTGGAAATGTCGAATTTGGGGTCCATATGTAGTAGTGGACATACTGCATCAAAGACCTTATATCACAATGAATCATCCTTCTTAACTCTACAAGCTTAGGGTCTCACTTGATCTCGTATGCTCGTATAGGTGGACAATGCTGATTTTTCCCCCAAAATGGCTAGGTATGATACTTGGATGGTTGTTTGATACTTTTATAAATTAAGACTACATCTAATTTCATTGTATAAAATTAGTAAATACATTATATTCATAAACATTATAAAACATTTCAAAACTTTTATTCTAAACTCCAGTATATATCTATATAATTTTGCAACTTCATTGTTTTAAGATATTAAACCCCATGCATACTACACAACTATTGTAAAAATAAAACAATAATATTAAATATAAAGGACTACTCCCCCAAAGGATATCGAATATCCATTAAAAAGGGTACTCTATGGTTATTGATTGATGATCCAAACCATTATATTAATATTACACAACGTTCACATAATAGGATTACTGCGCACTATTTTCAACGTTATATAATTTAGCAAATAAAAATATACACCATTACAAATTATAACACATATTATTTGGGCCATGTCATAGTTAAGACATTTGGTATACAATCCAACTACTGGAATTAATGCCAAGTCTTGTCGCTTTCAACAAAACACATACGGAGTTTAATCTAGGCCTGAGTTGTCAGTTGTATAAGCTTCTTGTAATTTGCAACTAAGATCGACGGCAAGGATTGAGAGACTTCCCAACTCTCTTTTTTTTTTCCAAAGAAAAAAATCGTAAATTTTATTCACATTCAGCAGATGGCCCTCATAGTCCATTATACAAAAAACAACTGAGAAGTTGTTATTTACAAAAGTTTGCCTTAGAAGGAGCACAAATTCCACTATCCATATCCAAAAACTGTTCCAACTGTAAAGTTATATACAGTATATCATCAGAAGATCATAATATTCACCAAAAAACTTTTTAGCAGAAAAATCCACGTACAAATTAAGTCTGATCGTAGCAGACTTATTTCATCATTCCTGATTAAATTAGGTCAGATCAACTGTGTCAGGTGATCAAAAGCATAAAATCAGAGCAAAGCGAGCATGCTGATGAAGTCTCATAAGTAAGAGATAAGACAATAGCTGATCAAAAAAAATCAGCAGCTAGAAATTGGCCAATTCCAGGCTATCCAAAAAAGTAAATAAACAGATCCAAAACCATTCAGAACCAAATGATGAGGCCAGTCAGCCTACAGGTCAAGCTCTAATAATATTGCTTGAGATCACCAAATGTAGGAAAAATGCATAAGAAATATCAGCCACGACATCATATCAAAATAGAGCAATCCAGAAATGCGCAAGCATTTAACTCTCCAAAAGTAACAGCAATCTGTCAGAAATCATATGCAAATTGCCACCAACAAAAATAGTCCACCAAAACTGCAAGGAACAGACAACACACTGCATCTTTTAGAAAACCTAAAAAATCTCTATGGTTTCTGCCTCTCTCTGTTCACATGTACTCCAATAACCTTCAAGTAAACTGCCACCTACTTTAGCCAGAGAATCTGCTTTGAAATTTCTTTCCCTGTAAATGTGTTTGAAAGACACATAATTCAGACTGTCAGAAAGATAGTGAACATCTTGAAGAATCATGGCTAGTTCAAGATTTTGTAATCGATACTTACCAGATGCCCAATTAATAACTAATTGGGAATCCCCAAAAACTTGAATGTTATCCATGTTATGCATCCGAGCCAGTCTAAGTAGAAGCTTAAGAGCACATAATTCTGCAAAGTTGTTTGTACCTAGGCCTAAACCTGCTTTGAATGTAATATGATGCCTATCAGATATGTACAAGATACCTCCTGCCCCACAAATCATTGGATCCCCAGCAGCAGATCCATCAAAGTAACCCCATGCATAGGAATGATCATTTTCTTCTACAAATATGGATCTGATAGAGACCACAGGTAAGGACTGAGGTAATTTCTTCAACATACCCAAGCTATAGCTTGATATCTGTGTAGGAGTTGAGTCAAGATCCTCAAAGCAAGATCTATTTCTTGCTTTCCAAACGAACCAGAGAACAATCATAGGTAAAGATTTGAAAAGTGTCACATCTGATAACAAACACCAGTTTTTAAAGCAGTCAGACAAAGAATCACCATTCCAAAGGTTATTGAGATTCAGATGATCCTCAATAAGTAGCCAAACTGATTGAGTAAAAGGGCAATCTACAGCAATGTGAAAATTGGATTCACAATTCTGCTTGCATAAAAAACACCTACCAGGACCTTCTCTACCTCTCAAGCAGAGAACATCCCAGGTCAATGCTTTACCTAAGAGAAGAAACCAACTAAAAATTTTTGTTTTTAGTGGACACTTTATCTTCCATAAGACCTTCCACCACCAGATTGGTTCCACTTCTCTATTAATAAGTTCAATGTATCCCGCTTTAGGAGAATATTTACCTGATTTAGATAAATGCCAGATGAGACAGTCATCTGCATTAGAAAGTCTAACATGGCTAGACTTGAGAGTGGCAATATATCCATTCCAGGAAGCTATCTCATGTGGTTCAATAAAACCCAAAGTATCTGCAGATAACCAGTCTTGTGACACTAAAATAAACATACCATGAATTCCAATATCAGAGAGAAAATGATAGCCATCCATATGTAATCTATCTATCATTGGAATAGGAAGAACATGTCTCCATTTACATCCAACCCACGGATCTAAACCAATACGAACAGCATTGCCAGATCCAACCTTCCAAACCAGAAAATTCCCAATAAGGTCAAAAGCCCAAAGAACAGCTTTCCAGCAAATTGAAATGTTCTTTTTCTTTTTAACAGAAGATCTAATCCAGTCCAGATTATTCATTGGATAAATATATTTCTGATAAGCTATCTTAACCCATAAGCCCGAACCATGAATGATATCCCAGACCTTTTTTGCTGCAAGAGCCTTAGCAAATAAAACAGGGACCTTAAGTCCCCAACCACCCAAAGATTTAGGCAAAGCAATAGACTTCCAAGATATCCAAGGTAAACCAGAGGATTTCTGTTTACCAGCCCAAAGAAATTTGAAGCAAAGCTTTCTGATTTTGTCTATGACACCCATAGGAACCCAAAAATGCATCCAGTAGACTGGAATGGCCTCTAACACAGCTTTAATCAATATCAATTTTCTTCCTTTGGACAACCAACGGAGGCTCCAATTCTGAATCCTTTGTTCAACTTTAATAATCAGCCAATCCCAATCCCTAATAAGATATCTGCAGGGTTTAAGCTTAAACCCAAGATACTTCATGCCAGTTTCAATTCTAGCAACAGGAAAATTGAAGATGTTCTGTAATGTAATCACTTCAGAATCTTCCAAACAGGAGTAGTATAAAGAAGATTTATTATAGTTAATTTGCATCCCAAAAGCATTACAGAAATGCATTAAAATCTCATATAGAGTAGAGAGAGATTGCTCAGATCCATCATTAACCATGACGATGTCATCCACAAAAAGAACATGAGTTAATACAATTTCATTACCAAAGGATAAGCCATGATAAGTCTCACTAAGTGTAGCATGAAGAATAGCCCTCCCAAGGCCTTCAACCACAATAAGGAACAGAAGTGGTGCTAATGGACACCCCTGTCTAAGTCCCCTACCAGATTTGAAAAAATTAGTAGCAACACCATTGATGAGCAAAGAGAAAGAGATAGATGAAAGACTGCTCATGACCCATGCTATAAAATTCCCAACAAATCCCATTTTTGCAAGAATAACCCGACGATAAACCCAGTTGACTCGATCATATGCTTTAGATAGATCAATCTTAATCATGACAGCTTTTAGGGATTTAACATGCATAGAATGCATACCCTCCTGAATAATACCTACCGCATCGAGAATCTGCCTTCCCGGCAAAAATCCAAACTTTTCACCAGATATATATCTACTCAAGACCTTTCTGATTCTGATCGAGATAATCTTACCAATAATTTTGTAGACAAAATTACACAAAGATATAGGCCTAAAATCCTCAAAAGATGAAGGGCTATCAACCTTAGGAATAAGCGCAAGAAAAGTAGAGTTAAAAATAGCTGGGATCTTACCACTTAACCTGGACAATTCAATGACCCTTAAGAGGTCTTCACCCAAAACATCAAATAGGCATCTGTACACCTCAACAGGAATACCATCCGGTCCAGGACTCTTATCGTTTTTGCTGATGGATAGGATATGCTTGATATCTGTAAGAGTAATAGCCTGCATAAGCTCAGCATTTTCATCCTCAGAAACAGAAGATGGGAAATGACCAGCACTATGAACAATATCTGGAAGATGGAGATCAACTTCTTCTTTAAAAAGGCTTTCAAAGTGCTGAATCCCCGCCTCAGCTATAGCCTCTGATCCTTCCACTATGAGACTTCCCAACTCATAGTACTCAATTTACAGAGCCTACCGAGTTTACAGAGCTACAGATAACAGGTAAATGACTATGTCTAATTCATTATATTTGATATATATTAGAGGGTTTCATACCAACCAGGATAATAACCAACCGAGAGAATAATATAATAGCTTAGAACTGTGGACACTATATCAAAGCTTCTAAGTATTTCACTGCGATTAATGATAAAAAAGAATCCTACGGTTGTTTTTTATTTCACAATGTAAAAAAATTTAGAACACAATATTTTCATTGTATGCATCACCTTAGTTGAAAACCCTAGGGCTCAAATCTAGATAGCCACCTTACTTGAAAACCCTAGGGCTCAAATCTAGATAGCAAACATAGCAGCAACCAAATAATTCTAAATACCCAGTTTGTGGTTCATCTTCCTAAACGTAGGAGCAACCAAATAATTACTGTGTTAGCATTTCAATTTTATGGTATACATCTTGATTTCCTCTTTATATATATAAATATTTTAAATGGCATCATTTTCCATTTGAATTTATTTTATTAATTTTATGTTAACTTCTTTTTATTTATTATTTTATTTTCCTTATAATTTTTTAAATAATTATGATGATCTAATCATAATGTATCCATCCCTAAATGTCATATTCCATAAATCCGTTGATAATATCATATCATACACTATATCAGTATTAGTTGTTCGTAAGCTATATTATTTCCTATCAAGAAAGTTACCTTGCCTTTTTCTTTTTATATATATGTTCTTGAAAAGTTTCTATTATGGGTGAATGGATTTTATTAGGGGAGGAATATACGATGAGATGTTTATATATAAAAGCTATTAATACACAAATGCATAATAGAAATTTTAAATGAAAAAAGAAATTAGAGGTTACTTTTTTCTCTCTTCCTTGTATATATTGGAAATGGTTAAATTCATGAAACATTGTGACATACATAATAGAGTACTAGTTTTTAGTTGGAGGTTTAATATTTTTGAAATAGATCATGTGTGGTGGGTTGAGGCATCGTTCATGGATGTTGAGCCATGAAGCTTTAATGAAGGATTAAAGCCCTTGATGTCATCCTACAACCATTTTCATGACCTCCAAGATACATGTATAATACATGGTGGACAATACCTCCTAACAATGCTCATAGTTTGAATGGGAGGTCACATATCCCATCTAGAGGTCATGCCTTATACTTTGAGGCCTCATCCATGCCCCTTAAGCATAAGGATCATTGTTCAAATCCCTAGGCCCTTTATTTCTTCCTTTGACCAATGTCAAGGAGACAAAATTGATATGTTATGGTCAATTCTTATCAAACATATCTTAGTAGAATGCTTATATAAATTAGGTGATACACCTATGGTCATGAGTGGTGGTTTGAGTCATTCTATATGGGCCCCAACCCTCACAAGAATTATTCAAGGTCTCAGGCCCTTGATTTAACCTCCTATCAATGTCAAGGCCTTAATATGTGTCCATGTTAGGACATTCCTGCTAACAATGATAACATTCCTAGTCCAAATCCAAGACTCCATATATAGGTTTTGAGTAGTGGTTTGAGACCTATTCCATGGTCATTGAGCTTGAGAATAATCAATTAGGTCCTAGGGATCTTGATTTCATCCCGTGAGATTATGAACGCACCGATACCTATTTGTGGTGTGCAATACCTCTTAATGGTACCTGTTTATTTTCGATTGGAGGACAATTATTCTCTACAAATGTCATGTGTAGTTGTTTGAGACCTTGTTTAAAGTCATCAATTCAAAGAAGCCCAATTTAGGTACCAAGCCACTTGTTTTCATTTCATAGCCATTATCAATCCAAAATATCATTATGTGGCATGTAACAATTATCATATTCATAGTAAACCAAATATTCCTTCTTGTGGTCATGTGTGTTCTTTTGAGGCTTATTCATTCAAGGCCTTTTAAGGCCCTTTATTTCATTCCATTATGATATTTGTCTTTGGTATACAATACATAATTGTGATGATCATATTCCCATGTAGAGATGACAAATATCCTATAAAGATCATGAGTCATGCTTGGATTAATCATTCATGTGCATTAACATCAAACATGAGAGTCTTCAAGCTATCACTCAAAGTGGTCACTATTAAATTAGCATTCAAGTTCAAATAAGAAAATTTCTAATTTTAAACATTTTTAACTCATTAAAGTAGTATTAAAAACAATATTTAAATCACGATTCATTGAGAAAGTGAGAACATTGAATTGGAGCTTGTTGGGCCTAACATAGCTATGTAAGCTTGTATGGATTTGGTATAATTATTTTCTAGATTATCGTCAAGATGTCCTTTTTTATGAACTCTCATGTTAAGTATAATATATTCAACAATTTTTTGTTACTGTATTTTATTTTTCTTTGGTAAATAGGTATGCTTTCATCTTCTTAGTGATTGCAATGTTATTTTAGGTAGGTTTGGAGTCATCCTGCTAGCTAGCACATTTCTTGGTTGTTCTTCTCTCAAGTCTCCTATTACAGGTAGCCACCACCTATTTGTCATTTAGCCGCATTGTTGGTATAGTTTCACTTATTAGCCAATGGTCTCATTTCATGATTTGCATGTTGCCTTGTCACCTAGAGCACCTAGATGAGTGGAGGTGGCAAAGTCCTTATGGAAAATCTACCTCGAGTTCCCTTTGTGTCCATGACATTGAGTTTTCTTTGTATCCATTGTAATTATCATATGGTTAATTATCATATTTATTATATTTTAAAAAATATACAATTAGTATCATCATAATAGTCTTCATGGTTGAATGCAAACACATCATTGTACTACAAGAAAAATTACATTTTAACCTCACATAAGATTTTTTTTATAAACAACTACCCACAAAGTTTCGAACTGATGACCTTACGAAGGAGTGCCTTAACAATACACCTATTCACTATTTATTCTATGCCTCGTGGACTTAACCTCACATAAGATTGTTTATTTTAAAATAACAGTTTTATAACATTATATTTATGTTTATATATTTTTTTTTACTTTATTATATATATATATATATATATATATATATAAACATTTTATACTAGAATAATTAATTTCAAAAAAAAATTTATAATATTATTATTATATTTCTGATTTTTTATTAATTTCATAAATAGTTTTTAAATTAAAATATTCATATTATTACAATAATTATATCATAATTTTTTAATGTTTAAATGTTTACTAATTTATTAATTGATAGAGAAATCTAGCACCATTTTAAGAATAATATTATCTTACTTCAAAAGTTATTTTTGAAGTTGTTGAATACTTTTTATTGTATAGAAGAGTTAACTTTGAAGTTGCTAAATACTTTCTAATAATGTTTTTTCCCATTTTTAATAAAGATTTATATTTTTTTCTCTTTCAAATCAATATCTAGTAATAATAGAATTTTATTTATACTTTACGTAATTCTTAATTAATTTATAGAAGAAATTCTTAGTCTAGGATTACAAGTTCCATCAATGTCTAGCTTCCAAGGGTCCTTGTATATCATCATTTGACATGCATAGATAGTTCTTTTTACATTCTTACATTAATAATAATTCAAGATTATTATATGAAAAAACTAGAAACATGACCTATTGCAATTTCAACTTGTTGCAAAAATTTTGGTGTTGACCTTTTTACATGAAAGCAAGGAGGTCCCTCGACCTCAAAGGTACTTCCCCTAGTGCCTAACATGGGTTCATCAGATACCCATTCTCCACTATGAATCCCCACCCCTCACCCTTCATTTATGAGTCACCTCCCCATTGCTTTTTTTTTCTTTTATCAAATTATATAAATAATACAAACTTGCATGCTTTCTATATTGTGTTTTTTTTTTATATATGGTTCTTTTATCACGTTTTCTTATACTAAAATGCATTAGGGCTCATGTTTGTTACAACTTGATAATATGATATAAAGGGGGTATTAAAAATGGGTTGATAAAAATGGATACCTACAATATTTGGTGAAACTAGGGGTTTTCTTAATTGGAAAGGTATATTGGAAGAGGCACTCAACAATACAATTTTAGGAGACATTTTCCAATATTTAGTGAAATTGGGGATATTCTTTAATATACTGTGAATGGTCGTGCTATGTAACAAGTTCACTGAGTGGACCCCCCGTGGATTAATGTTAAGATTAAATAATCCTCCCTTGTCCATATATAGTATATTTGATCATCTTGCCTAACTTAGGAATCATTTAGGAGAGTTTGGTGCAAACATGATATTGATTCCACTGGTTCCATTGATTCCACCAGTGTCAATCCCTACATTCTAGGAGCCACTCTAAGTGCCACCAAAAACCTCCATCCGTTGGTCCTAGTAGGTAGGAAGTTATGTTGAGTCAACCTCCAGTTCAAATCAGTTAGATCACTCTCATTTAGTCTAGCGCCAGTTTCACATTGTTGCATGGGGAAGTGGCGCCTTTTAATGCCGACCTCATCACATTAACTTGTTTAACTGATTGTAGAATGATTTAGACATCAAGAGTTAGACTAGTGGCTCCCATGCAATGATTTAGACACATTGATTTAGCTAGCCAATCAGGTTTAGTTTGTAGATTCGAATCTTATCCACATGATTTGAATTCTACTTATTGCAACACCATTATATTTCTGTTGTATTAATAAAGATTAATGTTGTAATTAACTGATCAATTCTTATCAAATTTGTCTCAAATTTGTCCTGTTCAGTGTACATTGTTCTTGATATTTCCACTTCATAATCCTACTTCATAGTTGCTCCCATTTTCTTGTAGATCAATGGTTCTCAAATTTAACATGGCACTAGTACATGTGCACATTTTTCCCACGGAAAATCATTGCTATTGCAACACTTGTGTGTTTCTATAGTGACGAACATTACCCCTTTTTTTCGTGGAAACACTTTCGTCGTTGTAGCAACACTTTCCATAGTTCGTCCTATAGCGACACAAAAGACATGAAATGTGGGTTTTTTTTAAAATCAAAATGTGTTATTATAGCGACACTTCCCCGTCACTATAGAAACATTTCCAGCGTCGCTATAGAAAAACTTGGTTGTAGCTATAACGACGGAGGCACATGTTTAAAATATGCGTATTCCAACGATGCGTCATCGTTGTAGGGATGAGATGCCATCGCTATAGAAACACTTCCAATGTCGCTATAGAAACACTTTGTTATCGCTATAGTGACAGAGGAACATGTTTAAAATATGTTTATACTAGTGATGCGCCATCGTTGTAGAGACAAGGTGTCGTTGCTATAGCGACGCCTATTTTTGCAACTCACTGACGAGCTTGATATACTAGCGACAAAAATGTTGTTGCTAGTATAGCAAGCCCATCGGAGAGTTTCACAAACGGGTGTCGCTATAGCGATGAAAACACCTTTAACGTTCCAACGGACTTGCTATACTAGTGACAGAATTTCCGTCGCTAGTATAGCAAGCCCGTCAGAGAGTTGCACAAACGGTCGTCACTAGAGCGACGAAGCTGTCAATTTTAAAAAAATTGATGTTGAAAGAATGCCCTCACTACATCTATTTCATCATCTTCATCAACATTCGTCAAACATATAAGGAATGCATACGCCTTTTTCAAGCATTTCTTCTCTCAAGTGAAGTCTCACATTGATCTACCAACTCTTGGTTTTTTGTCCCTCTGGTTTTTTTCGCTTTGATCTGAACCTTTTACTCGCTTAGGTATTTTCCTCTCTCATTTCTCTGTTTACTTCTAAAAGGCCCAGGAGGAATTTTGTTTTCTCTACATAATCCCAATCATCTTGAATTGCTTTCTAGTCATCATAAAATCATTATCTTCCATACCCATCCAATTCCTCATTTTCGAGGAATATTGAAATTTTTGGTCTACATCTTCCATCTCAAATAATGTAATGTATCATGGGTGTTGGGTACACAATTAATAGCAAATTATTTTTAGGAATACCAAAAATACAATGGTGTTGTATTCCCTCATGCTCCACATGCAAAAGAATGACATGATGTCTACACCGAGTAGAGTAACAATGGAGTCGTTACCATTCTATGCTAGAGCTCTAGATATATCTTGGACCTTGCCAATTCCCTTGTTATGATTATTGACCTTTAAAATGGTTTATATTATTTTATTTTTCCATATTATTCTAGTGCATTAGCCTTGATTCCACAAGGTGTGTGAACAATCATTCCATGAATGCTTGTTAGTATCACGTGTTATGCAAAATTGGATTTGTTCGGATTTGTTCATGGTCCTTGTGTTTGTAATATTTGTCTCGTTGCTTTAATTATGCTTGGTTCTTCCTCTTTTTCATTCACCTTTTGGGATTTGTCCAATTTTATCATGTTTTGCTCATCCTCCAAATTTTTTGATGTCATTCTTCATTTTTATGATCTCTATCTTGTTGATTTTTCTCTTTTCCTCCCTCCATTTCTATGGTTGCATCAAGAGCTTCCCTTACATTTTAGCTCTCAAAAATTTCACCCAATACTAAGGTATAGTCCAAAATTCAACCAATAAATTTTTTATGGTTCTAGTTACCCACGTTTGAGTTTTCCAAACAAAGCCTTTAATCTTGAATCATAGTGTACCATATTTTCTCCTTTTCATTGCCATAGCCTTCAACTAGTTATGATTGAAGGTTTGTTAATGGGATACCCAAACAACTCCTTGAACTTATCTACTACTTTAGACTAACTCTTAAAATATATTTGTATATTGACTTTCAATTCCAAGTTTGATAGGTCTTAGGGTTTCTTTAAATGTTTCCCATTTGCTTTACTAATCTTCCCCAATACATTGCCACAATAAATTAGTGTAAATAAGAGATCATTTGCTTTTATTGTACCATCAAAGTTCAGAAGCATTGAAATGTTTGTTCAACACTTGGGTCACTATTTCTCATTGGTTTATCTTCATCAAAGCTATCTTTGTACTTTCTCTAATGATGTATTTCTCTCTTATTGTATCTCTTTTTTTGTTCTTTGCAAAACCCATTAGAAATTTAGAAGACTTCAATCTAGTATTCTTCAATGGCTCATGCTTGTCTTGTGTTCAAATTCAATTTGAAATAATCGCTCATCGATGTTGCATCGTTTCACATATCATGTTCTTAAATATTTTCATTTCCCCATGATGTCTCATGATTACTACAATATCCCCTGTTCTTGTTGAACCATTCGGGTCTTTCTTAGGATTAGGGTGTCCACTAGTACCTTCTTTGTTTTGAGTATTCTTATTCGCGACAATTTTCTTTTCCTTCACTACATGACATCATGTAAATCAAACAATTGGTACCCTTCTAGCTCATGTTGTGACAAAACACCATGCATGTTCCCACTGAATTGGCCTTGTAGATCTACCAGAGTTCACTAATTATGGTTATCCCCTCCATTTTCTATTTGGTATCATTCTCTTTCTTGCAAAACATATTCGTGAGTTCGATGCAAATTCACCCCAAATGCTAAGTCTACCCAACATATACCATCCAGGCCTAATTCAGCTCCAAGTACGCTCTCTCAGCCAATTATCAAGTTCTCATCATCATTTGTAATAATGTTGTTGGGTGCTCGCACGAAGTTGGTTCCACTTTTTGGTGCCACTTAAGAAATCAGAAACGCACTTCTAAAGTGCAAATTAAGAATGCATATGCGTTATTGATGGTATGTTCGGAATAACCTGATCCCAAACACAATGCTAAGGTTCGTAAAAAAGTATCACGTATGTGATATATCGCATATGCGTTTTGTAAATGTTGAATATCGCATATGTGTTTTTGTAAATGATGATTCGACATCAAGGTCATAGACATTTTTTTATGAGGGGATTGTGAAAACGCTAGTATATGACCACTATGTGGATCTTGATTCTCATAAATGGTTAGTTATTATCCATCGTGTGGTGCTTATTATGAGATGATGTTTAGGACTCAATATCTCCTTGTTATATGTTGATTTTAACTAACATTTCTCCTTGAAACATGTGTTTATATTATGATTGTGATGATTATTCACTTAATTAAAAATTCCTTAATAGTAATGTTGAGCACTTATGTTATGACGACGGAATACACATATATCCATCTTGTAGTGGTTATTAGGATATTGTGTTTAGGACTCAATATCTCTTTGTTATATGTTGATTTTAACTAACATTTCTCCTTGAAACATGTGTTTACATTATGATTGGAATGAGTATTCACTTAATTAAAAATTCCTTAATAGTAATTTTGAGCACTTATGTTATTATGATGGCATACACATATATCCATGATCATGTACTTTTCTATTATAAAAAAAAATAGACCACGATGATTATAATGATTCGTAATGCATGTGTAATGGTATTATTGGAAAAGATAACCTCATGTAGGTTGAGACATTATGAAAAGGTTAGAAATTGCATCCAAGGGAAATAATTTCATGTCCAATTACAATAAACACCCAATTTTAGTTCCTAATAAGACTTGGGAAGTAAGCAAACTTTAAAAAATGATTTCAAAAGTTAACTAGGATAAAATCCTAATTTAGGAAAACTATAAATTGTCTCTTGTCCACTTTGTAACAAATATATTTTTTCCCCCCGGAGCATATTTTATCCACATGTGTGATATGGTAGGGGAATGGGAAGGCCAATAAGCATTCTTGGGAGGAAACTAATACACACTTGAGATATTAAAAAAAATAGTGCTACATTGTGTGAGGGTGTCTTAGATCAATCGATTTATCACATCATCCTCAATTGCATTATTAGTGTCATATTCTCCCACAGGATTAAATCGATCTTCAATATTTGATCCATATTCCTCAACTTGTACAATACTATTCTATACTACTACTTGACACATTATTCATAACAGACCTAGGATTATTTGCCTTTATAATTAAAACAATCAAATAAAATTAGTGTACATAAGATATATTAAAATCAATACAAAGACATATAATGAATCACTTACCAACAATATGACTACTTAGTTTTCCTATTTCCTCCTGTAAATTTTTGTCAAGTTCATTTGT
Organism: Pseudotsuga menziesii; assembly: GCA_001517045.1. Lineage (NCBI taxonomy): Eukaryota > Viridiplantae > Streptophyta > Pinopsida > Pinales > Pinaceae > Pseudotsuga > Pseudotsuga menziesii. The sequence goes on along the minus strand of LPNX010175682.1, from coordinate 912,560 downwards.
CGTTACCCGTCTCTCATAAATTTTCACTAAAATTTTAGTAACCTCCTTCTCATCTTTATTCAAGTTCATGCTTGTTGGATAACATTATTTTAGGCATATCTTGTTTGTATTCCCACACTTAATTAATCCTTCAATTGGTTTGGATGGCCTTTACTATGGCTCCAAAACCATGTTTGTAAATGCTTAGAACAATAACAATATGTTTACACCAACATAATGAGAAAAATAACCTAAATCTAGCTGCATGCTTCACATTACCAAAAATATTGTATAGACTACATAAAGTGACTTACAATCCACTAATTTTTAATTCTTTTATTTAATTATTATGGTAGGAAGAAGGATGATGATGAGGAAGGATTACTAAATTTTAATTCTTTTATTTAATTATTATGGTAGGAAGAAGGATGATGATGAGGAAGGATTACTAAATTTTAATTCTTTTATTTAATTATTTAGGTAGGAAGAAGGATGGGGCATATGTGATATTTCACATTTACAATATCACATATATGATATATCGCATATGTGATTTTGAAAAGTAAAAATAGAAATAAAACAAAGGCCGTAGGCCCCTCAAATATCATTTGCACAGGATCGGGATAGCGAAAAACCGCGAGGGCGAAATAGCGCAGAGGCGATTTATGTTTTAGCTTTTCGAGGTCAAGTTGGAGGTGGATTGGCTCCAATGGCAGGTAAATGCTCTTATCCATTTCACTTAGTCTTCAATTCTTTATTTTTTCCATAATTTCATAGTTTTTATAATTATTTTAAACAAATTTTTAAAAACAATAAATGAAATCAAAGAATGATTAAAAGTAAAATAACTTGTATTTTTTTGTTTAAATCTTAACAGACAACACAAATGAACAAGACAATGTGGAAAACCCACCCTCTAATAACCCACAACAACCTAATCCACAACCTCACCCACAACAACCTAATCCACAACCTAACCCACAACCTAACCCAAACCCAAACCCAAAGGGGGAACAAGATTGAAACTCACAGATTATTGTGCGTTTGGCGTCATTGAGGCACCTTAGCCCATCTATTAGAGGGGGGGTCGTTTGAGTCAGTCTTTAGCCGATGCATTGGACACAATAACAAACATAATTACCGAATCCCAAGGATCTTTGTACAACATTAGCTCGTACAGAGAATCCAAGAGGCAATACTACTCTGATGGATTGAGTTATAAAGACATCAAAGCCCTTAAAATTACAAAAGACCAATTATTTTCATTATTTCAGGACCCTAGCATCGGATTGGTTCCACCCACCAGTCGACCACACATTCCATAGACTGGTGTATTGAACCAAATATAAAGGCCAATTGGATGGATCGTTGGTATATGGTCTTCGATGAAGACCCTCATGGGAATAGGGACATCCCATTTTATTTCCTTAGGAAGTTGTATGCAGAATTCATCCTAGGGAAACATGTTAACTACTTTGATCTCTTAGGATTCCAGGGTGTTGGTCATGGGATGCCCCAAGATAGGTTAGGTGCCAGGACGGCTCCTAACCATGTGCCATGCCCTCCACGCACACCAAAACCCCCTCGGTTATATCCTCCTGCAAGTCCTATGATTGAGAATACACAAGAGGCATTATTTGACTTAGCAGATACATTGCTTCAACATGGGACTGATGTCCAAGGCAATGTGGACCAAGGGGTTGGCACTTCTAATGTGGGCCCATCTACAGATCACATGGGAGATGCAGAGCATTCAGAGCGTCGTGTTACTCCACACCCTTGCACAATGTTTGGAGGCATATGATATGGCCATTTTTTAGACTTCCAAGACAATGGATTACTTCGCTTTGTAAGTAAAACTCATTATTTTCATATTATATTTTGTTTCATATCAAAATTTTCAATTGTTTCGCAATTTATTTCTATTTAATTATCTAACAAATTATGTGAAAAAATATACAGTTGATGTCCCATGGCACACCACAGTCGCATAGTACGTTGATCAATGTTGAGAACATTGATGCGGCTGTCAATATTGCATATGGGTTTGGTTCTTCACCAATAGAGGTAAGAACTATACTTGTTAATTTGTCAACTTTATTTACATATTTACATCCTAATTTTGATACAACATGTTTTATGCAAGGTGACCAGGATGAGTATACTGTATCGCAGCCTATTCCCTCTCATGCAGAGGTAGATTCCCAGACACAGGTATTATTTGAAATATGCTTTTAATTATGTTTCGCTTTCTTTGGAAAAATCATTTTACTTCTATCGCTTTGACATATGTTACTTTATGCAGGAACCTATTGTGATAGTGGTGCTTGAAGAGCACCAAAGCGAGGTTGTTTTCAACCCACCTCTTCCCCCCAGCCAGGTATGTATGTTTCGCTTTCTTTGGTAACATCATTTTTTGTCCATGTAGTATATATGTCTCTGATTCACTATTTTATCTGAAATTGACATATATGTTACTTTATATGCAGGCCCCTAGTGAGGCACCGGTGCGTGAAGAGCACCAAACCAGTGGCCCACCTTTGACGAGCCAGCAGGTATGTTTATGTAGATCGCTTTCTTTATACGTTTGTGCATCTCTTTCTCTGATTTGGTGCTTGAAGAGACCCAAATTGGTGACCCACCTCTTCCCCCCCAAGGTACATGTATATTTGTTGACATTGTCATATATATACTTTTTTATGCAGCTTGATAGTGAGCAAGTGGTGCTTGAAGAGCACCCAATGAGGGTCATTGTTAGTGAGGCACTAGGACCCACAATTACTTACTCACGTATAGTAAGTAGAAATGTTATTTTGGTTTTGGAATTTGAACAAATGTACATAGAATTTTTAAAGGTTGGTAAATTAACTTACAAAATTTGGTTTTTCTGCAGTCTCCACTGATGCGTCCTATCCCTCTTGTTCAGCGATGGGGATCACCAGTGAGCAGTCAGAAAAGAAAGCTACACTTCTCTGAAGACTCTGGCAGTGGCAACAAAAAGGGGGATAACTAGAATAAATGTATAGGGGGCATACATAGATGTAACTTTTTGTTCATATGTACACACAGATGTACTTTTTGATCCACTATTTTGTATTATGGCCATGTGCATGGCAATTTTTGTAACATTATTTCTATACATATATAATATAAAGCAAGGTTCAAATTTATACATATATGGTTGACTTGATCTTGGAACATGATATGGTTGACTTTATCTTAGAACATGATATGTGTGGTTCACATATGTGATATAATGATATGTGTGGTTCACCTATGTGATATAATGATATGTGTGGTTCACATGTGTGCTAACTTAAATGAATTTCCAATACTTAAAGGAAGAATTTACGACTCATCAACCTTTTAACATTATGGCTATCCTCAACTTTTTAACATCATAACCATACCATACACTAAGTAAATTACATACACTAACAGTCATAAAACTATGTCATGCATGGATGTGTAATATATACCATATCATACCCTACAATACCCTATGATACTAACATCATACAATTCTAACATACAATAACATACCCTACAATACCCTATGACACTAACATCATACCATACTAACATACAATAACATACCATAACATAACATACTTTAACATCATACCATACTAACATACCATACCATTGTAATATACCATACACTAACATCATACCATACTAACACACAATAACATACCCTACATTACCATATGACACTAACATCATACCATACTAACATAAAATAACATGTACCATAACATAACATACTAACAATATGTACCATAACACTAAGTCATGTGCATGCATGTGTAATATATACCATATCATACCCTACAATACCCTATGATACTAACATCATGCCATACTAACATACATCATACCCTACAAACCCTAAATTGGTTGAAGTAAACCCTAGTTCCATCTCATTATTTGTCAACCCTAGTGATAGCATGCAAAGTGGTGTTCATGAAAGCCTAGTTGGTTTCTGATTTGTGCATGGCCATGTGTTTCTAGTTCCCTCTCCTAACTTGAAAATTGCTCACAAAACCCTAGTTCCATCTCATACCTTCTCAACCGTAATTGGTGCATGCAAATTGGTGTTCATGAAATCCTAGTTGGTGCATGCAAGTATTGGTGATCTCATGTGTTTCTAGTTCCCTCTCCTAACTTGCATGATTGCTCACTAAACCCTAGTTCCATCTCATACCTTGGTAACCCTAGTTGGAGCATGCAAATTGGTGTTCATGAAATCCTAGTTGGTGCATTCAAATATTGGTGATCATGTGTTTCTAGTTCCCTCTCTTAACTTGCAAATTGCTCACCAAACCCTAGTTCCATCTCATACCTTTTCAACCCTAGTTGGAGCATACAAATTGGTGTTCATGAAAGCCTAGTTGGTGCATGCAAGTATTGGTGATCATGTGTTTCTAGTTACCTCTCTTAACTTGCAAATTTCTCATTAAACCCTAGTTCCATCTCATACCTTGGAAAGAAACCAAATATACATCTTATAAGAACATGAAACAAGGCAGCTCCACCACCGGCCTAACTTTATTTGAAAGAAACCAAATATACATATTATAAGAACATGAAAACAAATATACATCTTTTAAGAACATGCGATAAGGAAGCTCCACCATGGGCCTAATTCCATCTCATCAAAATACCCCAATAGATAACAGCAGATAAAATACTATGATCTTTGCAAAAAAAATTAGTCAATATAGAACATTTGGTGAAAAAGATTAACATCCACAAAACTCTGAAATGTTAAGAGAATTACAGTCTGTGATTACATCCACGGAACTATGTGTGATTTAACAAAAATCATTGTTATCTCTGGTTAAAATAATGATTAAGAAGGAACGTGATTTCCTACCTTTGCTAGAAGAAACTAACTGCAGTGTTACCACTACTTGGCCGATACCTACAACGCACAAGAAGCTGGATCTTGAATAACACAATACTTGAATACTTGGATTATATAACAACAAGACTTACATGAAATATTTGCAGAGGGGTCTCTAATACCAGTGGCCTGGAGTATTAAACTAGCTCATTAGGTCATAACTAAACTTGCATGATTGCTCACTGAACCCTAGTTCCATCTCATACCTTGTCAACCCTAGTTGGAGCATGCAAATTGGTGTTCATGAAAGCCTAGTTGGTCCATGCAAGTATTGGTGAGCATGTGTTTCTAGTTCCCTCTCCTAACTTGCATGATTGTTCACAAAACCCTAGTTCCATCTCATACCTTTTCAACCCTAGTTGGCGCATGCAAATTGGTGTTCATGAAAACCTAGTTGGTGCATGCAAGTATTGGTGATCATGTGTTTCTAGTTCCCTCTCTTAACTTGCAAATTGCTCACTAAACCCTAGTTTCATCCCATACCTTGTCAACCCTAGTTGGTGCATGCAAATTGGTGTTCATGAAATCATAGTTGGTGCATGCAAGTATTGGTGATCATGTGTTTCTGGCTTCCCCTCTTATCTTTCAAATTGCTCACTAAACCCTAGTTCCATCTCATACCTTGTCAACCCTAGTTGGTGCATGCAAATTGGTGTTCATGAAAGCCTAGTTGGTGCATGCAAGTATGAAATCATAGTTGGTTTCCGATTTGTACATGGCAATGTAATTAAATGTATATTAAACTAAAAACATCAAGAAATGTAAATTTCAACAACTCGAGAGCTTGTTATTTTCCGAACTCTATTTGGTGGTGTCTAAAGACACCATTCTTGGCACCTCCAATGTGCTGTTGATGGTGTTTGTATCCTAGGCACACGAAAGGCTAGACATTAGTAAAATCATAAGAAAGAAAAGAGAACCCAATGAAAATGTGCAAACATGATTTATAGATAACTCACCCGAGGTTGTATGATCGTGTTTATAGTGTCCAGTATTCTCTGAATAATATTATGTCTGTGAATGGTATCTGTCAATCACAGGTTTATTACATTGGGAATAAAGTAAGGCTAAATAATGGAATTTGTGCTTCAGAATTCACTTTAAAGGTTAAATAACGCACCTGACAATGCAGTCATACAAGTAGGCCATCCAGATCATCTTTGGTGCCGATGGTGTCCATCAATCTTTTGTGCTCTTTATGAGGTAGCAAGTATCATACATGTGACCTATTTTTGTGACCAAGTGTGTGCAGCTTGATGTTTATACCAACTACTAGGTTGGTGAATTGGTATACAATAGCTCATGGTCTATAATCCTGATATACATACCCACCCTTCCTTTTCTGTTGTACTGCAAGTGTCAAGTACTCCCCTTTTATAACCATCGAGATGGTTGGGAATTTAATATTTTCATCATCTATAACAGGTTCTAGAAGGGTTTGTTTCCCCTCTAAGCAACGTGCCAACCAATAGTCAGAACCCCATTCATTATTTTTTGGGGAAACCACTGCATATATCTCACCTATGAAAGGAAATAGGTCGAGTTAACAATACATTTTGTAAATAAGGTCTTGCCTTTCTAATTTCTACATAAATTAAATTCTACATAGGTCGAGTAAACAATACATAAATGCATTTTCTTATTTAGGTACTACTCATGTACCTGCTTGTATGAGATCCGATTTGTGATCATAGTCTATAGAAATATGTGTCTGATCATCTTCCAAATGGTCTATTTCATTAACCTCGTTGAAATTGGTGCCAAGTGTCACTCGATCCCATGTATCAACAGTATCTGTATGCTCACAATCATCCCATTCACCGATGCTACAGGAACTGCAAAAGCAAGCCTTCAATCTTGTCCAAATTTGTAGGGCTAAGTTGTCTGATCTTCTAATTGAATGAAACTGTCAAGTTCCATGCACTATGTTCACCCAAGGTGTTTGTGATCGGTCCACATTTGTCACCTCCCAGAATATTCTTCACACTAAGTGTTTCCTTGTTCCTTGTTCTCCCATGACAGATGCACACCATTGGACTATATATGCAGCGTCTCGAAGGCGAGCACCTATAAAATTCATCTCTTCCCTTCGAAGGGCAGTTTTAATGCATGCACCAGCACCATCGTGCTCTCCTTTTCCTTGACCAGTTTCAAAGTATTTCCATACATGTGGCACCTTGTATTTTATGTGCAACAAACACAACCATTCAAATACACGTGCATTCTTGAACTGTCCAGCACAACCATCTGACCAAATGAAATGATGATAGAATGGTATATCCATAGCTATCACGTGATCATAAAATAATTTAAAGTAATGTTGCACTTAATGGATGTCATGGGTCCGATCGTCACTTATGTAGAAGTGACTTTCTTTCAATATCACACGTTTCTCTTCATCACTATCTTGCCCATGTTGATACGTGATATGCACCATTATGCTCACCTGCTCTAAGTGATAGTATTGACTTTGAATTTCATTTTGTGGTTGTAGGGTGTAATTTTCCGCAAATTGAACCACTGATAGTATTGTTCCGAGAGGGAAGGTGTCCCAGCATATTCTAAATTTCTCATCTTGCCACCGTTCCATATCGACATGTTGAATGTACTGTTGGATCTTACCACGAAACTCTGGAATAAAATCACATACTTGCACCTGGTACATGAATATTAATATGTCAATAAACCACATAAAAAAATGTGTA
>LPNX010175682.1:902102-904847 GCA_001517045.1 Pseudotsuga menziesii | reverse complement strand
CCAAGGCTTGCATTTTTCAAAAGATCTTTGCCCGAGCCTTAGCTCTACGTGGGAAACTTTAAACATCTCGAACAGTTGAGTTTGTGTCATGTCAAGATAATGTTTAACACGAGGTTCAGTGTTTCTAGAACCCCTACAATGTTTTAACACATCCTTAGTGTTAGAAGAAGGCCTAGTGTTATCATGCCAAAACGTTTGCACTAGGCCCTTCATTGCTTCGACTAACTTCATGTCTTTGCGGGGCAACCTATCGCTAAATTCCCATAATGTTTCCATTTGTCCCTCTACATCAAGGTTGACTCTTCTTACTGAATATTTTTTAAGTGTCCTTGGATGTAAAGGCACAATTTGTGATGTGCATTTAAGTAAATGATGTTGTCTTGTGGATCTACTTACAATTGATTCATCCAATACACGATGAGCCACATTACAGTCTTGTGAACGAGTTTTTTTACCAATCGATGTGAATGCGGCAGCAAGAGATTTAACAATCTGATTACTTGATTCGATATTCTTCATTGTTGTTATGCCTAAATTTCTTCTAACAGTTGCCATATTTCTAGATTTAAGCAAAGCTAAAAACAATTGGCATTTACCGGCTTCGGATTTGTTATCAAAATATTGTCTCATTATTTGAGAAGAATGATGAAGGATAGTGCGTTTAGCCACCTTACCTTCCATGGAAGTAAATCCGCTCTCGTCCACTTGTATTCGTTTAAGAGTTCTCTTTCGTTTTGATGCAAAATTTGTTTTCGTTTGAAATGCTGGAGTGACGTCTACATCCACTACCGGATCACAACTTCGATTAGGAGATTGAACCACCGAACATGGTTGTTGTTGAGTCACATTTGCATCGAGAGTAACATAATTATTGAACTCTTGACAAGATTGTCCGTTTACTAATGGATCAATAATATCAACTTTAGTATAACTAGCTTCCTTTAATGTTGCATTATCTTCCTCAGCCTCTACGTTAGGTATCTGTTGAGGGGGAATCAGAACTATTTGCTCATGTAATGAATGTCGACGATTTCTTGAATCTTCCCTTTTTTTTGTTTTTTATTTCCTGCTTCTTTCGGTGTAAGCACCTTCCTTGCTGACTTTCGTCCTCTATTACGTACATTCCCCATTGAAATCCACCCAAACCTGTACAAAACTATGGAATTATGTAACTAATGATAAAAAATTGCATGTCGAACAGTTCTATGTGCGCGGGTTCAGACGAATTATGCTTTTTGATACAATAAACCTAGCCCACATGACGCCACCCAACATTTTCTATTAAACACATATCGCATTTGCGATATAACGCACCTCCGATATATCGCATACGCGATATTGAATTCCATCTTTTTAATGAACGGGCAGGTTTTTACATGTTCTCCATAATGCATATGCAATATATCGCATATGCGATTTAGTGCATATGAGATATATCGCATATGCAATTTAGTGCTCAATGAATATATGCAATTTACATTTATCTATATGATGAGGATGAGGGTGTCAATGAGCATGATGGTGATGAGGATGAGGGTGAGGGTGTCGATGATGATGAGGATGAGGGTGTCGATGGTGGTGAGGATGAGGGTGATGAACAATGATGATGAGGATGAGGGTGATGATAATGAGGATGAGGATGAGGATGAGGATGTGGATGATGATGATGATGATGATGACCATGATGATGATGATGAGGATGAGGGTGATGATGAGGGTGAGGATGAGGGCAATGATGAAGATGATGATGAACAATGATGGTGATGATGAGGAGGATGATGACTATGATGATGATGATGAGGATGAGGGTGATGATGATGATGATGATGAGGATGGTGATGAGGATGAGGATGATGGTGACGATGAAGATGATGATGAACAATGATGGTGATGATGAGGACGATGATGACTATGATGATGAGGATGAGGATGAGGGTGATGATAATGATGATGGTGATGATGATGACCATGATGAGGATGATGAGGATGAGGGTGATGATGATGATGATGATGAGGATGAGGATTATGATGACGATGATGATGATGATGATGATGATGATGATGATGAGGATGGTGATGATGACGAGGATGAGGATTATGATGATGATGACGAGGATGAGGATGAGGATGGTGATGATGATGAGGATGAGGGTGTCGATGAAGATGATGATGATGGTGAGGATGAGGGTGATAAACAATGATGATGAGGATGAGGATGAGGATGAGGATGAGGGTGATGATGATGATGATGATGATGACCATGATGATGATGATGAGGATGAGGGTGAAGGTGATGATGATGATGAGGATGAGGATGAGGATTATGATGATGATGATGAGGATGAGGATGAGGATGGTGATGATGATGAGGATGAGGGTGTCGATGAAGATGATGATGATGGTGAGGATGAGGGTGATGAACAATGATGATGAGGATGAGGATGATGATGATGATGATGATGAGGATGAGGATGACCATGATGATGATGAGGAGGATGAGGGTGATGATGATGATGATGATGATGATGAGGAAGAGGATTATGATGGTGATGATGATGAGGATGAGGGTGTCGATGTTGATGATGATGAGGATGAGGATGATGATGATGATGATGATGATGATGATGATGAGGATGAGGATGAGGATTATGATGATGATAAGGATGGTGATGAGGATGAGGATGAGGGTGTCGATGATGGTGAGGATGAGGGTGATGAACAATGATGATGAGGATGAGGATGAGG
>LPNX010175682.1:892102-899602 GCA_001517045.1 Pseudotsuga menziesii | reverse complement strand
GAGGAGGATGAGGGTGATTATGATGATGATGATGATGATGATGATGACCATGATGATGAGGATGAGGATGAGGGTGATGATGAGGACGAGGAGGATGAGGGTGATGAGGATGATGAGGATGAAGGTGAGGATGAAGATGATGATGAACAATGATGGTGATGAGGAGGAGGATTATGACTATGATGATGATGATGAGGATGAGGGTGATGATGATGAGGAGGAGAAGGATGAGGATGATGATGGTGACCATGATGACGATGATGAGGATGAGGGTGATGATGAGGAGGAGGAGGATGAGGGTAATGATGATGAGGATGGTGATGATGATGAGGATGAGGGTGACGATGAAGACGATGATGAACAATGATGGTGATTATGAGCAGGATGATGACTATGATGATGACTATGAGGATGAGGGTGATGATGATGACGATGATGACCATGATGATGAGGAGGAGGATGAAGGTGATGAGGAGGAGGAGGAGGAGAAGGAGGATGAGGATGAGGATGAGGATGATGGTGATGATGATGATGATGATGACGATGACGATGGTGATGATGATGATGATGATGATGATGATGACGACGATGATGATGAACAATGATGATGAGGAGGAGGAGGAGGAGGATGGTGACTATGATGATGATGATGAGGATGAGGGTGATTATGATGATGATGAGGATGAGGATGAGGGTGGTGATGATGATGAGGATGAGGGTGATGAACAATGATGCGTTAGGACAAAACAAAATTAGTTAAGACAAAACCAAATTAGTTAGGACATATGCTTATTCATATCGCATATGTGTTATAGCTTTATCATATCACATATGCAATATGAATAAGCTATAATGCATATGCGTTATAACGCATATGCGATATGAATAAGCTATAACGCATATGCGTTATTTTAAAATTAAAATAATTGGCAGGAATAAGGTTTGGCATTAGGTTTGGAAATAGCTTCGGAATACCGAACCTATTGGCTAGGACAAATAAACCAGGGTTATTGCTTGTCTTTTAGAACTCTATCAATATGCTTAGTTTAGATTGCGTGTTTTGATATGACATACACAATATTTTTTAATGAAAATCTAGGATATTGTAGAGTACGATCTTACGATTCTAAATATGTAATTTTTTCCTTCAAAACTATGTTTTATTTATTTATAATTATTTTTCTAAATGACACACGTCAGTTTTCAAAAATACATACATCGATTGTTTGTTATATTTAACTTTTGATTTCCATCACCATTTCCCAATAAAACTATATGGTGCACTAGATGAGATCAAGCTCTACGATCTTATATTTGGAAATCAAGGATTTCATTAATTTTTTCCCCTAAATTGTTGCACCCGCACATAAGGTTTCAATTTCAAGCTTTTCAGACTTCAATAATTAATAATAATAATAATAAATTCATGAAAAATTCTGAATAAATAGTGTTGCACTAGGCACATATTTCCTTTATATCTCTACAAGATTTTATCCCAAATTGACATCATTTACCTCATATATTGCTGCACCCGCACAAACATATATGTTAAGATGTGCTGAAAATTTGAAAACCCACTTTCACGGAAACTAATTTTATAATCATTTACACACATTTTCTCTACATAAATTCTATATATTATGAAAGATGATTCAATTTCCTATCTTTTCTCTTTTTACTTCATCTTCAAATAAGTTAGGGAAGTACCCCTAATTGTCACCTAAACTCAGAGTTTTTCGTTTGTTCTAGTATTATGTGGCATCTAAAGTGTCTTTAAAGGAGTCCATGATTGTGCATCAGCCTTGTTGGAACTTGGTTTAATGATTATACAACATACATACCTTACATGCATGTGCAAGCCAGTGAGGAGAAAGAATCTAACGCTATATAATATATTTATTTATATTGTTTCTTGCTATTTAATGGCTCACATTCTGTTATATTAGCATTCTTCAAATAACCCAGTGAGGAATCTACATCTTAAAATATCAAACTTCTACATCTTAACAAATCAAGAGGTAGGATAAATAATGCTATTTTTTATTTGCTTAATGTTATACCCTAAGCTTTAAGAGTATCAAAATTTCTTATAAATATATTTATGAAAATAAAACTCTTTGCAGGGCATTTATTTTTAAAAATTAAAAAAAACCTTGATATTTTAAAGTGAATTAAAGTTATAAAGTCATAAACCAATATCATGATTTGCTCCACATCAATAAAAAAAATTTAAAAAAAGGTCAAGTTGTAAATTAGCTAGACAACAATTTATACTAATGCCCAAAAGATAAAAGCATTTATAGCTTATGCCAAAAATACAAAAGTTGTATGTGGTTAAACACAATGTACAAAAACAATTGTTGAGAGTCAATTTTAACCTGCTAAAACAAGAAAATCTAAATCAATGGCATAAATCGAGAGCTAATCAAGGAGAAGTTGTTGAACTCCTCAAAAAAGTAGAACTTCATTTGGACATTTGTTGTTAAAGAAAGGATTCTACATCCAACTCCATAACAGTTGTTATGGGTAATAAAAAGACAATATATTTTAGTGGTGTTATATTTTTAATAATAAAAATTCAAAAATATAATAATTAATAAATATTTAAATATATAATAATTATTAAATTTTCCACACAATTGATAGTGTTAAAAATGGTATCAGTATATTGTCACAAATATTTTCTTAATGTAAGATGTAAATTGTTATAACACTTTGTTTCTTAGTCCAAAAAACTAAAATAAATTATAAATATGTAAATATACCATTATTCTTAAGCTTTTTGTTAGTTAAAAAAAACTAAAATCAATTATAAATATACCATATTCTTAAACTTTTCGGTCGGCTTTCCAAAATATTGTATTATTAAAAACTGATATCTTTCCAAGCTTTCCAAAAACAATGTATTGTTAAAAAATAGTATCGTTATATTGTTATAAGCACTCTTTTAAATTAAAATCCAAATTGTTATAAGTACTCTTTTAATTAAGATCCAAAGCATCTATTATACTCCAACATCTCATGCATGTCACTAATTGAGGAATGTTAAACTACGAAATTGCAATATGAACATGTGCAAAGATATAAGATTTATAAGAACATGGTTTAGCAAAGACAAAAAAATCTATATATCTCATGCATTTCATTTATAGAGGAACGTTAAATTACCAAATTGCAATAAGAACATGGGTGAGCAAAAAAAATAAGATTTATAAGAACATTGTTGAGTAAATATATAAGATCTATATATCTAAGTTGATAGGTTTGTATATTTTTTATTTTAGATTTTATTGAATAGATTAACCTATGTATAATAAGTGTACAACTGAGATTCATTTCATGATAATATGTTTAAATCATTTTGATAAAAAATTAAATACATGTTGATTAAGCCCATTTAAATAATGAACTAAAATCATTTAATTATAATATTTTTATACTTTATTTATTTTTTAATCTTAGTAACTTAAAAAATTACTAATAATCTCACCACCACAAATTGAGTAGCTATAAGAGAGGTCGTAGTCCAAAGCTAGAATATTGAGAGGTCGTAGTCCAAAGCTAGAATATTGATAGATATAAATTGAAATCACTAAACTAGGTTTTTTTTTAAATAAAAATATAATATATTTATAAACCAAAACGGTCCAGTTTTAAATTTCTAGGTTGATGCTTAAAAAACCTGGTTCTCTGGTCATCCCATTTCTTTCTACTTAAAAACACCATTAACGCTCAAGAAATATTCACTATTTGGAAATTCTCCTGCTGGATTGCAAATGAGAAATATATATGTGGTTCATTCATCGGTCCAAACCAATTTTTCAGAATAATCAGTCATTGATGTGATGGCAATTGCTCACAGAAAATCTAAAATCATGCAGCTCTATCTGCTTGAGCTTATCATTTAGGGACGACTAAAAGCACGCGTTCTGATGGGTGGTGGGAGATTGTTCTGAGCTTGAAACTCTTCGGCTACGAAATATTCACGCAAGATAGGATAACTGATAAAGCCGTTTTTCCCTCTTGGTTGAATGTAGATTCTCATGAGATAAATATACGTGGACCCTTGTCGTGGCTGGGCCAATGGAACTTCGTGTCCCACGATTTCCGACGCTGTTATATATATTGTTCATGATAACACAATGTACATACACAGTTAATATATGCACTTAGTTCTCAAAACATACATTGTATATACATAATAAAGGAAGATAGATCTATCATGCACTCACCTTCCGAGTCCCGGCTGGGCTGAGCACCCATGATTAGATGATCAAGCTCGTTCTTTGAGATATTTGACAGGATCCTGCATAATATCAACCCTATTATTACAAGCATAATATAGATGACCATGAATCTTTGTTATACTTAGTTAATTTTGCTAAACTGCACAATAAAATATATAAAGGCCTTAATTACATTACACTCCATTGCTATCATGAATCTAGCAAGATCAACAACAGACATTTACACGTACGAACCAAGAAGCAGAACAGACAACGTACCAAGAACAAGAACAAGAACAGACTACAAATCAAATATATAATTACAGATCAATCCTATTAACTACCTACCAAGAACAAGAACAAGAACAGACTAGAAATCACATATATATAATTAAAAACAGTGACAGAGTGTCCGTTGTTATAAACAATATAACCGTTACAGATCACATATATATAATTAAAAACAGTGACAGAGTGTCCGTCGTTATAAACAATATTACGATTGTAAATATTCATCCTGTCGATTTAGTATGGTATTGTACGAACTCATCAGCCGCGTCACAACCTAAAAACGACAAAAACGAAAACTCCATTATCTAGTGCTTGCCCTTACTATCATAAGCAACTAGCAGTAATATATAAATTACAGTGAGATAAGGTAGACCATACCATACCATGGTAAGATAAACACGCATGGCAGCTCGGGCTGGGGCCGGGGCCGGGGCCGGGGCGAAGGCAGGGGCAGGAACCGGAGCGGGGGCCGAGGCAAGGTCCTGAACCGGGGCCGGGACCGGAGCCGGAGCCGGAGCGGGGGCCGAGGCCGAGGCAACGTCCTGAACCGGGGCCGGGGCTGCCATTTTCCTAGGTCGATCTTGGCCTGTGGCTGAGGCCGGGGTTGCCATTTTCCTAGGTCGATCTTGGCCTGTGGCTGGGGCTGGGTCTGCTATTAAACTAGCTCGATCTTGGCCTGTCGCTGGGGCCGGTTCTGCCATTATCCTAGCCGGAGCATGGTCTCTGAGCAGGGCTGCCATTAGCCTATCCCGTAATGGGCCTGTGGGAATTGGGTGGCCTCTGAACAGGACTGCCATTATCCTATCTCCAATTGTGTCTGTAGCTCGGTCTGCGTCCGGGGCCGGGACTGCCATTGTCGTAGCTGTAGCTGGGTCTGGGTCCTGGGCCGGGGCCGCCATTTTTCAATTGAGATGAAATGAAAACAATAGGATTTCCCCCTCCGCCCGTCTGGTGTGCAGATCAGCCAGTGAGGAGAAAGAATCTGACGATATGTAATATATTTATTTATATTGTTGCTTGTTATTTAACGGCTCACGTTCTGTTATATTGGCGTTCAAATAACCCAGTGAGGAATCTACATCTTTAAAGATCAAACTTCTACATCTTAACAGATCAAGAGGTAGGATAAAGAATGCTATTTTTTATTTGCTTAATGTTATACCTTAAGCTTTAAGCTTTAAGAGTATCAAAATTTCTTATAAATATAATAATGAAAATACTAACTCTTTAAGGGGCATTTATTTTTAAAAATTAAAAAAACATCCAGTCTGATATTTTGAAGTGAATCAAAGTGATAAAGTCATAAGCCAAATTGGCTCCACATCAATAAAAAAATTCAGGCTGTAAATTAGCTAAATAACAGTTCATACTAATGTCCAAAAGATAAAAGCATTTTTGCCAAAAATACAAAAGTTGTATATGGTTAAACAGAATGTACAAAAACAATAGCTGAGAGTCAATTTTAACCAGAAAGCATCAGTTAAAATAAGAAAATTTAAAGCAATGGCATAGATCCAGAGTTAATTACGGAAAAGTCCTTGAAGTCCTCAAAAAAGTAGACCATTTATCAAATTCACAACTTTCTTTGACAGATCATCCCCAAGAGAGTTAATTTCTCTATAAACATGTTTGATAGAGAAGCTATTAAACCTATCAATCAAATGTTTTGTTATGTTGCAACAAAAAATCCAGAACTCACACCTCTTAAGAGTACAACACCAATAGCCTAATCAACAATGCTCATGGAGTCTCCAAATAAGTGTATCTATCATAAATATTTTTTCAAGGCTAAATATAAAAGACCCTAGAGAGCTAATAGTTCAGCTCTTGTGTTGGACCCACTCCCACAACTCATCCAAAGTAAAAAACAATGATCTAATCTAACTTGAGCACCATACCCGCACCACAAGGGTCGTTATGTGAAGCCCCATCGAAATCTAAGCCCACAAACCAATGGAGGGTGATCTAGTATTCTAAGAAACACATGCTCTTTATTACCACCAAGGAAGGAGATTGTAGGTGATGTTCATTCTTCGCTCTCCAAATGCACCACATGACTAAGAGGGGTAAGATCTTATATTGTGGAAAATGTGGAAACCAACACCATAGATTCTCATCCAAAGAAGAAGGAGTCCAGCTAAACCCTCTCAAAATCCTCTGACCAAAAAACACAGTCAACAAATAAATGCTTTATGTTTTCTTAAGCTCTTTTCGAGAGAGAGCATATGTTGGGACCATAGAATCCCCTTCTACTCATAATGTCCCACATTAAGATCATATTCTCTAAGCATAACCAACTGAAGCTTTTGATTTTTAGTGGTAAAGGCCAATTCCACAACTTTTTATACCACCAATGAGATTTAAAAGTAGTAGAAGAAAAAGAGATAACCTCATATGCCTCCTTTGCACTGATATTACTAGACTTTTTATTCCAAGACCATACCAAGATGTCATTCTCCTCAGTGATTCTAATGCCAATATGATTAAGTTGGGCAATAAACTTTTGCCATTCCAAAGCATGGTCACCCATAACTCCCAAATCCGAAGCAGACTACCAATATGATTGGTCATTTAAATCAGAAAAAAAAGATATCTACTATGACCAAGTCTAGTGAGGCCTTGGAAGTTGGATAAAATAGTGAGAAAATACAGAGTGTTTGTAAAAAGACTCACCCCCAATAAAAGGACCAACCCATCATAACATTTTTATCAAGTCCATCTTGATAATCATATATTTCAAACTCTTGATTTTAATCAAATGTAGGCATTCCTTAGCAACCCTATTGCATCAATAATTTGCATGTATTACTTACTTAAAGCCAACTCACATTATCAACTCTAAGACTTTCTAGATAAATTTTGTTCACTACTTTTGCATATGTTCTTCCACTCTATCATAACATTTTTATCAAGTCCATCTTGATAATCATATATTTCAAACTCTTGATTTTAATCAAATGTAGGCATGCCTTAGCAACCCCTA
>LPNX010175682.1:806529-891472 GCA_001517045.1 Pseudotsuga menziesii | reverse complement strand
ACCCACTAAAATTTCTTGGAAGAGGATTCTCTCTCTCTCTCTCTCTCTCTCTCTCTCTCTCTCTCTCTCTCTCTCTCTCTCTCTCTAATATTTACGATGAGGAATATGATCCAAGAGGAAAGGAGCCTATGGAGGAGGAAGATTTGGTGGATTAATTCCTTAACCCACCAAAATTTCTTGGAAGAGGATTCTATCTTATCTTGAAAAAGAAAGTCCTTCAAAAATGGAAGACCTCTCTCTCTCTCTCTCTCACCTTGCTTTAAAAGAAGGAAAATATTTAAGATGAGGAATATGATCCAAGAGGAAAGGAGCCTATGGAGGAGGAAGATTTGGTGGATTAATTCCTTAACCCACTAAAATTTCTTGGAAGAGGATTCTATCTTATCTTGAAAAAGAAAGTCCTTCAAAAATGGAAGACAAGAAAATATGATACACTAAGATCCCAAGATTTGGTGGATTAATTCCTTAACCCACTAAAATTTCTTGGAAGAGGATTCTATCTTATCTTGAAAAAGAAAGTCCTTCAAAAATGGAAGACAAGAAAATATGATACACTAAGATCCCAAAATAGAACTTCACCTCAAAATGATATAGTCATGCCAAGTTATTGCAAGACCTAAAGATCACTTCTCCAAATCCTTAAACCCCTAGGACTTGAATCCCTATTGAATCAAATATGTCCTATTGGGGAGGACAAGAACATATATAATCATTTGCAAACAAGGCATTGTCCAAAGTGAAAAAATTATTAGATATTATAGTTTCCCTTAAACATTGATTCTGAACTTCACAATCAGCATAAGGAGGTAAGTAATTGAACTCCCTTATAATCGATAATTATAAATTATCATCCATTAATATACCAAAGAAATCATTACTAGAGTTTGGTATTTTCCTTGCATTATATACAATATAAGACTCTCCACAAGATAGTTTTAATTTTAATTTCATTAGATAAAATCTAGATGTGATTTTTCTCTACAAGGAAACACTCTAGATGCTCAAGAAATGTCAATGTGTGATTTTGTGAGTCACCAAGATCACAGTCATGATCCAAAAGAACACCAAACTTATGTTGTGGACTCATACCATAATCCTTCTCATGAAAACCTTTCTTATTGTACTACCTCAGAGCAAGGCTACATAAATATGTTGTTTGAGGAATTAGTAGGAATTCTAGAAGGAAAAAAATGAGAGGAAGAAACAAGAAGAAACAATCAAAGGAACGATTAGGAAAAATAAGAAAATTTATATAAGTTGTCTCAAACTATTGAAAAAAAATATGATCATTTCGGTATTGGGAGAGGATGTAGTCATCAACCATATATGGATTCATCTAAAGATAACCCTAAATGGGAGGTTCCATGGGATAAAAAATATGTAGAAGATACAATTCAGGTATGCACCTATTTTTCACATTCTTGCTAACTATTGGTTGAGGCCTCCATTTTTAGAAATGGGAAGGATATTAACTTAATTAGGAAGTGCCACTAGTACTAGGACAATGTCATCCTAGCCTTAAAGAAGTAACATCCATGTTTTAATCCATTGAAAGAATTTTTTGAGGTGGTGCCTATTTTGGTAAAACGCCCTTACCCATGCGTGGAATTATGGTAAGAAATATGTATAAAGGATACAATTGGAGGAAATTGTATGGTTATGAACCTTAACACAAATATTTATAAAAAAACAAAGAAACTACCTTGGTTTCCAACATCCATTTGGAGTTGAATTTAATGTTTGGGCTACTTTATCTATTGGCATAGAATTTGGGAGATAAATATATTTTCATCAAATAGATTATGTACATATCCCTTTTAGGTGCACCATATGCATGGCATATAGACACTTAAATAGGAAAGGCCCTCAAAAATATGTTAACGATGGGGATTTACCAACAGATCGGGCCAAGAATGAACATAATATTTTTAAGAAATGAAGTATTGAAGTAGATATAGTCCATTTATGGCTAAAGGGAATTGGAATATGGTCAGTGAGGGAGATTATGAGAACTAGACTCAAGCCATTAACGGTCTTTGAATTTTCCACTAAATTCATTGCACAAGGGAGAAAATAAATTTCTTTGCAAATACAAAGGGCTTCAATATTGATTAGAAGATAAAGATGTCCTCTATAATTAAGGGAGAGAAAAATTTAAACCCAAGGAAAGGTGAGGAGGAAACCTTCGTTGAAATATTTCAAATAAACAATAAATGAAAGAAAGGTCCTACACCAAAGAAGCAAAAGGGAGTTGGGTATTATTCGTAAGGATTTGGGGGACAAGGAACTTGTAGTATAGAAGTTATCAGAATCTAAATATATGAAGAAAAATGGACAAAATTGGACTTGTACCAAGTCTGAAGATTGAATTTTTAAGACTCTAATAGTGGAGTTAGTTTGTTCTCTAGATAATGGGATAACACAACAACTAGATCCTCATATGAGTATTATGTACTGACAAGGAAGAAAAACTACCATATTAATTCTACAACAAGAAGTTGAAAGGGTCAATTTGTGATCGAGGGTTGACTAGACATTAAACCCATACCAATCCATGTTAATCTATATCATGGAAAAATGTCAACCTTGGGTTTATCACATCACTCTGAAAAGAAATATATCCAGGAGGAAAGGTACCATACAATAGATAGGGGCCACAAAGTAGAGAATGCCACTATTAGAGGTAAGAAATTATGTTATTCTCCTTTAGCAATTGGGCTTTGTATCTTCCCAAAAGAAAAGATCCATTAGGAGGGTAGTAGGAAAATATAATTCAATAAGTTTTTAATCTAGTAAAATACAGATGATATTATGAATTAATTAGCTTATGTTAATATATCTAACCCACATAAGACTATTTCATAGTAGGTTTCATGGTAAGGGATTAAGATGGATAATGGATCAAGAGGTGATGGATTACACCCTATATTTGCTTAAAGGGCCGAATATTCGGTCCACCTTGATCCATATGAACCCTTTCATTCTTAGTTTTTCAGTTCAAATGGGTACATAGATTGATGCATGTTCATGGAAGTGTGATGATGTGGCTAGTGATGGTTTTGGGGTATTGGGTTATAAGGGAGAATGGGAGAGTGGGATCACTTTAATAGGGATGTCTCCTCAATGGAATGTTTATTAGGATAAAACATAAGGAAAGAACAAATTACACAATGGAGAAGTATTTTTTATCAATATGAAACCCAATGTAGGTTATATACATCTAACGTCATTTGGATTGTGTCTAGAACATTTGGATGTACCAAGAAGAGAAGGGGTTTCATGTAGGGTTTCAATTGTTTATACAATCCCTTTTTTTAAATTTGTTGGTTCAGATGGAGACAATGTTATGGGGAATATTAACCTGGTCATTTCATGTCCATTTAAGGTGGGGTCATTGGATAGTAATGTGACTGGATATGAATCATTTTTTCTATGAAGTGGCTATCAAAGGGTGCAGGAAAATTGAGGGTTTTGGATAATAGGGAAGTTGAAAACTTGAGAGAAAGCACAAATACAAGGGAAGGAAGATCAAATGGTATACATGGATTGGATGGTGAAAACAGAAGAAAGGTTAAGGCTTAGAAATAAAACTTCAAAAGTATACTAGGGAGAGTCAAATTAGTACTATGGGAACACCTTTAGATGCATGAGATGGTAAGTGTGTCTTCAAAATCATTGGTAGGAAGGTTTCATGGTAGAAGGATAAGGGATATGTTTTTTAAGAGTTGGATAAAATAATAGTGGGAACCATTATTGGGATACATGCCAGCTAAATTTTATGTGGTGACTCATGGTTGGAGACAATTTATTCTTATTGCAACCTATACCATAGTTTGATTATCAAAATACACCACAATTGATATCTTGACTTGAAATTCAAGTTTCCCATAAGATGTCAAATCCACATCTTCTTTATACCATTATGCACTACACCATGATATTATACTTCTATGGTTGATAGATAAACCATTGCCTACTTTTACATGATATTCTACTTCTATGGTTGATAGATAAACCCTCACCTACTTTTTACAAGACCGGAAAATGGATTCAAATCCAAGTTGAAAGACAAATCCAATATTTTACTTTTCGTTGTATTTTTCTCCACCCCAATCTAAGTGAATGAACCAAATAACTAGGCCACTTTGTTAGAGAAATAATTCATACCAAGATGATAAATTCCCTTGATATAATGAATTTTATTTATGGCTTTAATGTGACTTTCTCATGGATCTTACATAAACCAAGAAGACACACTAACAACAAATGAAATATTAGCTGACTCCAAGTTAAATAAATAAGGCTACTAACAAGTTGTCCATAAAGGGTATCATTAACTTTCTGATAATCATGTTCATTCATTAGCTTCATTCCCAACTGATAAAATATTTTTAGGGCTTTACAATCTAACATTTTGACTTCTATAAAAGACTAGACATATTTGTAGGTTGAGAAATATAGATATCAACATCCATATGGAATGCTTGGATGCACAAAAATAAATGCAATAGACCAATATCAATCATTTGAAATGTATCTTATAACTATTTCTTCAAACCCATAATTAAGTTATCATTGATTCTAGTAATGATTAATTCATCCACATACAATCATTGTTTCATGTTTTGCATGTACTTAATCATAAATATTGTTATCTAATTCATAATCTTTGAAACTAATAAATTGAGGGAAAAAATCCAATCTTCTCATACCTTGCCTCGAGGCTTGTTTCAAAGCATAGAAGGATTTATTCAATCAACATAGAATATCGTCATCCTTCTCAAAACCAAGGGGTTGGTCCATATTGTTTTATTTAGTACCATGAATAATAGCTCTTTTTACATCTATATTATGTATCTCTCATCCAACATGAGTAGCAAGTGAAAATAATCAATTGAGCATAGTTCATCTTTATAACCACTGAAAAAGAAGCAATGTAGTTGATGCCTTCTTGCTAAAAAAATTCCCTTCGCCACCAAATTGGAACTATGTATTTAAACATAGCCTTCATATGTGAAATTGATCTTGCAAACCTATCAAAATTTCACCATATTATTTCCTTGGAGATGAGGGACTAAATATCATGTTTCGTTCTTGATTAAGGAATTATACACATTAGACATAACATTACTCCATTCAATTCAACCATATGAATCTACATATGTGTCTATATCACATGTCTCTAGCACATGCATCATTCAAGCAACATTACCATGTTTTTTTTTACTTTTGGTTTTCCTTGATTCAATGATGTTCAATTCCTACATCAGCTTCAATTGCCTTGGCAACTTGTTTCACAAGACAAGATACAATTGTTGAAGGATTTATTGTACAAATATTATCATTATGTAATCCAAACAAAGAATTTTATTGTCCAATTGATGATCCAATGAGGCAATCAATCGATCTAGAATTCCCTATAATTTCCAATCAATAATTGCTCATCAATCGAGAAGAAGAGTTCAATAGAGTGATACCTAAGGTAATATCATCAAGCATAACATATGTTATGTAGATATATCTTGTATAGAAGGGTCAAACAATCTATAGGCCTTTGACTCTTTAGAGTATCCCATCATGATACAAGCATGACTCTTCACATCTAGTTTCTTCCTTATGTAATATGAAATATCAACCCGCACTATGCATCCAAATTCTTTAAGATGTCTAATTTATGGTTTTATTATGCTTCATTTTTCTATTGGAGTCACCTCAGATATAATTTAGTTGAAATCATTTTTAACAAATAGTTTGAATAGTAAACATTTTTTTCTCAAAATGTTGTCCATCAACCCTTAACATGAAGCGATCAACATGCAAATTTGATACAAGCATTACTCTTTTAAACTAGTTTCTTCCTTATGTAATCTGGAATATAATCCCACACTATACATACAAATGTTTAGAGAAATCCAGTTGTGGGATTTCTTCCTGATTCATTTTTTACTTCAAAGATGTATTTTTCTCTAGATTGTTTTAATGGAGAAGTGAGGGAAGCATCTTTACCAATGTGATGTGTGCAACAATAGTTTATTATCGATTCACCCTAAGAAGTATGAGCATGAAAGGCATGAAAAGCACTAACACAAATCATTTACTTATATGCCTTACCTTTTGAAGTTCAATTTTATATATATATCGATCATTCTTCCCATCAAGACATCTTCTTCATGTATATTTACTTTATCCTTTAATTCCTTGGCCTTCTACTAATATTCCTTCTCCATATGTCTCAATTTACCATCATATAGGCAGGTCTTATTTTTTGTACCTTTCATATTCAAGTACTAATCGCCATGCTTATTATTATTAGTCTGGTTGGCAGGATCATATTTGGTCTCCTATCAACCTCTTTCTTTGCAATACTGTCAACCTTTTCCCTTTAAAAAATGGAGATATTCCTTCACTTCAAGACTTCCTTCATCAATCAATTTATCACATGCCTTAATCCACAAACCCCATAAATATTCAAATGTATAATCCTTACCATAATCTTTCCTATAGGTCCAATTTGCTTGGAAAGTTAAATAGAACACATCATATGATTTCTTTAGGTTGATTAGTATTATTTCTATGAGCTACCAACTTCAACTAAAGTTCCTTCACACAAGCCAAATAATATTCAATTATTTCAAAGAAAAGAGGATCCATAGAGATCAACTCTTTCTTGATATACATAACCTAACTTTCATTGGTTTATACAATCTTCATCATCTTCAAGACAATATTTAGGCAATTGATCCTTCTTACATGAAAGTGAATCTCCTTATGGTTGTAGATTTTTATGACTCCTACAACCTCATGTTTCTTCCTTTTGATGACATACTTCTATTGGGAATCCTTTGGATCTAGAATCATACCCTTTGTAAACTTCCACAACACTTTTTTTCCAAGTGATTATCTCAAGGAAAACACCAGGAACTTCTCCTCATTTCAAGGATGGTACCCAAGATAAACCATATATTCTTCAAGGCACAAATCCAAGACATCAACAATGGGTGAGTAGGAGTAACTCCCCATACAAGAGGAAGAGTCTAGGAAGAAACTATGTTCAACGTGGAGCTAGATTCCATACGTTGTATGACAACAATGATGGAAGATTCTATGACAAGTCATACATGATTGAAGATCTGATTGCAGACCTATGAATATCTGGCATGTCAGTGCTAAAAATACCCTCCAATAGGGTGCACTTGGGCTAGGTGGAAGCCATTAAAATTTGAAGGAATATGAAGGGTTGAGGAGAAGGAAAAGTGGCATGGTATAATTTCCATTTTTGAAATTTTTATAAATGACCAATTTTTTCACTTTTTCCCCAATTTCAACGTTAACTAGTTTTGATGTCTAGACCTCCAAATTGACCCAAATGCTCCCAAATTTTATCAGAAGGTACATGAATAATATTAGAACTTAAACATGATGTTAATATATGTTTTATTACCACTCAAATACTTCTGAAAACTTGTTTGATGTTCTATTCAAAGAAGGAGTCTTTACTAGCAAATTGGGGCTCCAATTTCCCCTAGGTAATTGTCGGAAATAGCTTCTCAAATGATCCCAAAGTCACTCGAATTTATGAATAGAGGCAAGGGATGTGTAAGGGAAATTTTTAAATTCTCATATGCATCATGGTTCATTTTATACATGCTTTTATGACTCTTTCCAAAACAGCTCCCAAATCACAATTTCGACCCTTGGGGAAAAGGCACCAAATCTTCTCCCAATGCAATAAAAATGAGTAAAATGGATTCTGATGCTTAAGTACTGAACTTGAGACTTTAAATAAACATTAATTAAATTCCATTCATCATACATTTATCATATATACATTCCTCCATTCTAAATAATCATCATTATCATAGCATACATCAATGTAGTGGGGAAATGGTCATTGTTTGCTCATTAATAATTACTTTTTCTTACAACCATTTGATATTTAGATCTGAGAATTTCTGAGAATGAATAACAGAGAATATTTATATTATTACAATCATTAATGTACAGTTAAAATCTCTCCCAAATCGAAATAATTAGCATTACATGGTGCACAACAAGATAGTGGGGAAATGGCACTATTTCTTCATTGTTTAACATTTTTACATGAAATATTTTGGCATTTCGACCTGAGATTATTTTGAAATTGAAATACATATAATTTATATCATAACATAGAATAATTTATCATTATAATATTACCCAAATATATCAATAGCTCACCCAAAGTGCAATCCCTCCATGAGCAAGAATATGACATAAAAACTGGAAATGGTTGAGAGAAAGTGTTGCAATAGAATAGTACACAAGCTTCCCTATATATTACACCTGAAAATAAGATTCCATTAAATCTCCATGAAATACCTGAGTGGCCTCTCCAAACACCAATTTGGATGGGAATCTTTCACCCTTGAAATTGGCTAAGGAAAGAAAACTAGTCATCCACTAGCTCTCACAATTCACAAATGACAATTTCTCAAATGATCAAAACCTATTATCTTGGTTGATTCCTGTATTTTATAAACATACTTAGCCTTTGAAGGTTCCCAATCCATCCACAAAATCAAATCCAATTCGAATTTGGATGTGTGCTCATGATTTTTCATGTGTCCTCCCTTTCCTAGCCTTCCATCTTCCCCCAATTTGAGTAGGAACCTATTAAGCTTCCCCAACTCACATGAGAGATCTCTTGGATTCTCTATTTTGACCTGACATGTCATATATGTCATATTTCATCCTTCAGATCTGATTTTTTTCATAGGTTCCATAGCTTCTTCATCATTGTTGTCATAGAGCTAGGGAATCTAGTCCAAGTGTCTCACTAGCTCCAAAATGCCTCTTCCTCTTCCATGGGATTTACTCTTCCACTCCAATTCGACATTAATTGATTATTTCCAAGTATATTCACTTTATAACTCATCCCAAGACCCTCATCCCAAGACCCTTGGGCTTCTTATGAATTCGAAATGACAAGAGGAGGATGTCATGTGGCATAGAAAATCTAGCTTGTGTGGGTCCCACATTCTCCATGTGTCTTCATGATCAATTGCCACTTTGATTTTTCCTTGTATTTATTTATTTAGATACTTTATTAAATATTTATGTCATTCTAATTTTCCAACATCATTAATTTTCCCCCTTATTCCAAATCCCAAAGCTTCCACCCCCAACCTAGGAAACTAGTAATTTTCCTCCTTGGCAATTATTTGACCCTTAGCATCAATTTGACAAAATCCCATGAATATGGAAAATGTGATTAGGATGTTTTGATCCAATGCAAAATTTTGGACATGACAAATCCTCCCTTCCCAATATTTCTTTTCCTCAAGCAATTTCAAACATGGGTGTTGAAGAACCTGCTTTCTGTATGATTCTTTGAAGTTGCCACTGAGTTTCCCAACTTTGAGTCTTTGAGATTCCATGAAGATTTGAGAGAGGAACCACCATGATTTCTTATGCACTAATATGATTAAAATCACTTTATTAAGTGGGGAATACATCTTCCATACTTCTTGTTTCCCAAAAAAATTGAAATCAATGGGACTAAAAGCCATCCCAGGGTCCCATTACTTGTATTGCACTCCAACAATTAAGAGTGGTATCCAACCCATATCATTAAGAAAGAGAATTCCAAGATCCCATTTTCTTGTATGCATTCTTCTAAACATCATGAGTACATAATATATATCATCAAAGTACATAACAACATAATAAAAATCTACATCAAGGAGGTGCCTCACCAAAAAATCATGAAAGTGCTTATACCTCCAAGTAAGTAGACCACCATTTGCCAAGTGCATACAAGCTTCAAGTGACCAATCAAATATGATCCAATGACATAGTTTAGGATCCCATGTCCTATCATTCTGATCCAAAAGGATGTAATATGCATCAAAATATTTAGCCATGTATTCTTTCATCCAAGAAGTGAATGAAGAATCTCCACTCAAATCTGAACCAAATAATGAGCAAAAAAACAAGGAGACTTCAAATGACTCAAAGAAGTCTCACCCATACATCCATCACAGAGAGAATCATAAAGATATAACAAAGTATGTGGTTGGAAACAAGAAGGTTCTCCAATCATAAATCTATTCACCCTAGTGTTGGATGAAGTTCCTCTAACATTAAATGAACCAAGTGTTGAGCAAGAAAAACCATGAATATTCAAGTGACTCAAATGCATATCATAGGTGCATCCATGTAGATGTGCATCATCATAAAGTAACAAAGGATGCTGCTGAAAATGTGAATAAGAATGTGCTCCAACCATGCCATCATAAAAAGTAAATCTAGGAGTTCCATACTCCTCATGTGGCATCATCAAAAAGAACCCTTTCACCCATACTTCATTGAGACTAATGTTGCAAAACATGGAATTGTAGGATGTAGGAGAATGAACTAACTCACCCAAATGATCAAAAAGTGCAGACGTTTCATCATGGGAAGGATCCATACAGGTAGTATCATGCAGCGCCTTCAAAAGTGTGAAACCTTTGTCATAGATTGGTTCCAATGTAGAGGAATCATGCTCTTCTTTAAAAATTGCATGACCTTCATCAAGAGACAATTCAAGTTCCTCTTCCACCACATCAAGTGTTTGTATCTCTTCAATTTCATCTTCAAACACATCAAGAACGTTCAAATTTCCACATTTCTCATGATCCACCATGTCATGAGAATCCTCCAAACAATCTACCATTTGACAATTTGAAACATAGGAGGAAAAACAAGTGTCTTGCATCTTTTTAAGAAGTTTCTCATATTGAATTGTGAGATTATGAATAAATTCATTATTCTTCAAGTAGGATTCATGTAACCATTCACTAAGCTCAATGACATTTTTTCTATCAAAAATCAAAGACATGAAATTACCTTTGATGTTGCACATTGCTCTTTGAATCTTCTCCATGTCTTCAAGGAAGGATGGATCCTCCAAGGAAGTAGCTCTCCAACAAGAATTTGATACCAATGCTCGAGTGTCATGGAGTATGATAAGGGGCTCTTGGATCTTCTTTTCATTCATATTTAAGGAAACTTCAATAAAATGAGGCTCTTGCAAATGAACCTCCTCATCTTCTTCATTCTTTCTTGGACCAACTTCATGAAGCTCAAGTGGTGATGGGGAAGTTGATCTTGTTTCTTCTTCAACTACTACAAGGTCTTCATTTTCATGTTTAATGCAAGTTTGGATTGCAGAAACACTTTAAAAAGTGATCTCTATGTCACCAACATAGAAGTGTGAGAACCCATTAGTAGGTACTCCTTCATAGTTCAATCATCCATCATTACATTCTCTTTGTTTCATTTCCAAGGTAGAATGTGTCTCGAAATTATCTTCGGTATTTTCAATAGAAACTTATTCATACTCATGTGATATCTCTTCATATTTTTCAGAGTCACTTGGGAGTGAATTTCTATCCTCTTCATTTACTACTTCACCTATTTCAAAACTAGGTGGTTCATGGGTCTCCTCCTTTTGCTCCTTCAAGTAAGCTGATGCATTTTTCCCCTTGGTTTTCTTAAAATAAATATATTTTTTCCAACTTTGGATAGCCAACAATTAGAATCCTTCAACAATATTCTTTTTCATGTCTTCAATTGTAGGTTCAATGATTTTTATATGCTCCTCACCATCATATGAGGTTCCCCTTTCATCCATCATCATCGTTTCCTCTTCAACAAAAGCAATTTTGGGTTTCAATATCTAATGGTGGTCCCTTAATTCTTGTATTCATAAATATCATACCACATAAGTTTCCAATATTATGCTCTAATACCACTGTAATGTACCTTTTTTAATTTTTTTTAAATGACCAATTTTTTCACTTTTTTCCCAATTTTAACCTTAACTAGTTTTGATGTCTAGACCTCCAAATTGACCCAAATGCTCCCAATTTTCTCAGAAGGTACATGACTGATATTATAACTTAAATATTATGTTCAATTATGTTTTATTACCACCCAATTACTTCTTAAAACTTGTTAAACGTTCTGTTCAAAGTAGGAGTCTTTACTAGCAAATTGGGGCTCCAATTCCCCCTGGGTAATTGCCGAATATGGATTCTCAAATGATCCCAAAGTCACTCGAATTTATGAACAGAGGTAGGGTATGTGTAAGGTAAATTTTTAAAGTCTCATATTCATCATGTTTCAGTTTATACATGTTTTTATGACTCTTTCCAAAACAACTCCCAAATCACAATTTCGACCCTTGGGGAAAAGGCACCAAATCTTCTCCCAATGCAATAAAAATGAGTAAAATGGATTCCGATGATTAAGTACTGAAAATGAGACTTAAAATAAAAATTAATTATATTCCATTCATCATACATTAATAAAATATACATTCCTCCATTCGAAATAATCAGCATTACCATAGCATACATCAATGTAGGGGGAAAATGGTCATTGTTTGCTCATTAATAATCACTTTTCCTTACAACCATTTGATATTTAGACCTGATATTTTCTGAAAATAAATAAAACATCATATTTATCTTATTACAATCAGTAATGGACAATGAAAATATCTCCCAATTCGAAATCATTAGCATTACATGATGCACAACAAGATAGTGGAGAAATGGCACTATTTCTTCATTATTTAACATTTTTACATGAATTATTTTGTAATTTAGACCTGAGAGTATTATGAACTTGAAATACAGATAATTTAAATCAGAAAATATAATAATTTAGCATTATAATCTTCCCCAAATAGATCAATAGCTCGCCCAAAGCGCAATCCCTCCATGAGCAAGAATATGCCATAAAAACTAGAAATGGTTGAGATAAAGTGATACAATAGAATAATACACAAGCTGCCCTGTAGCTTACACCTGAAAATAAGACTCCATTAAACCTCCATTTAATACCTAAGTGGCCTCTCCAAACACCAACTTGGATGGGAATCTTTCACCCTCGAAATTGGCTAAGGCAAGAAAACTAGTCATCCACTAGCTCTCACAATTCACAAATGACAATTTATCAAATGATAAAAATGTATTATATTGGTTGATTCCTATATATTATAAACATAATTATCCTTCTAATTTTCCCAATCCATCCACAAACTCATTCCAACTTTAATTTTGGTGTGTTCTCATGATTTGTCATGTGTCCTCCCTTTCCTAGCCTTCCATCTTCCCCCAATTTGGGTAGGAACCCATTGAGCTTCCCAAACTTGCATGAGAGCTCTATTGGATGCTATATTTTGACCTGACATGTCATTTATTTCAGATTTCAGCCTTCATATTTGATTTTTTTCATGGGTGTCATAGCAATTTCATTATTGTTGTAATGGAGCTAAGGAATCTAGTCCAAGTGTCTCACTAGCTCCAAAATGCCTCTTCCTCTTCCATGGGAGTTACTATTCCATTCCAATTAGACATTAATTGATTCATTCCAAGTATGTTGACCTTAAAACTCATACCAAGACCCTTGGGCTTCTTATGGATTCTAAATGACAAGAGGAGGATGTCATGTGGCATAGAAAATCTAGCTTGTGTGGGTCCCACATTTTCCATGTGTCTTCATGATCAATTGCCACTTTTATTTTTACTTGTATTTATTTATTTATCTCCTTTATTAAATATTTATGTCATTCTAATGTTCAAACATCATTAATTTTCCCCCTTATTCCAAATCCCAAAGCTTCCACCCCCAACCTAGGAAACTAGTAATTTTCCTCCTTGGCAATTATTTGACTCTTAGCATCAATTTGACAAACTCTCATGAATATGGAAAATGTGATTATGACATTGTGACCCAATGCAAAATTTTGGACATGAAACGTGGAGGTTACTAAACATAAAGGATGAGTTGGAGGAATCATATGGGAGTGAATTAGACCTTATAGGACCTTTGGAGGATTATCAAAATATTTCATGAGGAATCGAAATAGATTTTTATCATTTGTGTATTTTCCTTTGGCATTTTGGAGAGCATTAGCTTGTCCATTGCATGGTGAATGAACACATACCCTGCTAGTGAGAAAATTTTGAGAGAGTGAGATTCTCATCCATGTTGGATATGGGAGAGGCCACCCTGACCTCTCATTTTGAGCTTCATGGATTTTTTTTGTGCATATAGGAGGCTTCTACTTTTCGTGATCCATCTCTCCTCCCATTCTCTCAATTCCCACTTCCATATTTCCATGTTTTTCTATGAAGGCGCACTTGTGTGAATGGTGGTTCTACCCCATTGAGTTTAGTTGATGACCAAGAATGGGTGGATGATTCATGGCTCTATAATATTTATCTCATATTCTCTATAAGTCGAAATCAAAATAAATCCATATGTAAATGTCCATATTTCCAAGCTTTGTTGTCACTAGTTTCCATTGGATGATTTCCCACTTCAATGGAGTTGTATATCTTATGTGTATTGCAACTTGGATAAATGTTATATGTTGTTAGTGAGTTATTTAAATGTTTTAAATTTTCTATATTCATATTTCTCTGTTCTAAACCATTATATGTGTCATTTATGAGTTGAATTTGAGCTTTTATGTATCATGTCCCTTAAGCAAATATCACTGAAATTATGCATTCAAATTTGAAGTTTTAATACTCTGTTGTGAAACTATTAACCAAACAAAATGACAGTAAATGAAGTCTAGTTACAGTCCCCATACTCTATTTGACAATTTTTTAGGGTTGCATAGGAGTTGGAGATCCATTTCTACCCACACCCTAGGGGAAATTGCATCATAAATTGCTAGTAATTTTTACCCTTTTTTCCATCATTTCCAAATCAATTTGCAGATGTTTCTGGCCTGTCATAAAACTATTATATATTCCATTAAAGATTTAAAATACTCCCCACATCATTTCATACCAAATTCGAGACCCTCTTGTGCCATTTGAATCCCCTAGAGTCAAGATTAGTTAAGACAATTTTTCCAAAATTCTTCCTTTGTTGGGAATTTTCGAATTGGGAAATTACAAGTGGTTTCATAGACTGATATTGGAACCTGATATAGATATTCATTCATTTTTTCTTATCGTGACCACCCTCCATTAGAAACTGATGCTAGAGACCTTAACAGTGAAAAAGGAGGAAGTGGAGAAGTTAGTTCTTTTTAGAAGGAGATTAAGGAAAAACTAGGACTTGGAGACATGGATGACAAAGAGAACAATGAGGACATTAAGACATTCATTCAATCATATATCGAATGCATGACCAAAAATTTTATGCAAGGAATCAAATTGTTTTCTAGCCAACTTGGGAGCAAGTCAACACTCGGGAGTAGTAGTAGTACACCCCATGATGAGAGGAACACCCATGGGGAAGCCATTTTTTCGAAGATTGGACCTCATAAATGACCCCATGAGTTCAAAAATAAGAATTTACATGCAATACATAAGTTTTTAGAGTCAAAATAAGGTCCTTACAACACCTATGATGTTATAGAAGAAGCAAATGATTGGCAGCAATTAAGTGATGAATGTAGGAAAGTCCTACCTTTTGATCAGTTCATTAGAGATTCTCTTCAGTTTAAGAAAGGAGGAAATGGGAATAGGGAAACTCCTATTAATAATGAATTAAAATACACCATGGGAAAAGTAACCATTTTTTCCTTTGATGGTTCCTCACAAATGTCTGTGAGTGCTTGGTTGCAAAAATTGAGTGTATATTTTCAATTGACTCCTATGGTTGAAGAAGATGCATTGAAAATGGCCATTCTGCATCTTGAAGGGGAATCTAGTGATTGGTGATTCCATGGTCTTATAACCTTGGGACATGATCATATTTTATATTATGAGGCATTCTCTAATACATTGATGGAGAGATTTTATAGGAAAGACCATGAACTTCCTTTCAAAGAACTAGCACAATTGAAGCAAGTAAGAACTCCTGAAGCATATATGTTAGAATTTGAAAATCTTTAAGTAATGGTTTCTTATGTATATATGGCTAGGTTGGTTTTATTTTTTACTGAAGGATCGACAGAACCTTGGAGAGGGCTAGTGAAATCCCACAAGCCAGCTACATTGAAGGATTCCATGAATTTGACAAGGGATTTTTATAATGTATTGCCAAGAACCAAATATCCTCCCAAATCAAACTTCTCTTCCAAATTCAAGGAAGGTAAGAAACCATGGAAAAATGACTCCTCTACCAAAGAAAATAAATAAGGACCAAGGAAATAAGAACTTGGAATAAAGGAGCTATGTTTTACATGCCAACAACCTTGGGTTCCAGGACATAGATGCGCCAAGGGGAAGGCACACTACATTGAAGTTTTTTATGAAGATGATCAAGAGGACAAGAAGGAGGAATAAGCACATGTTTCAGCCCAAGATTAAGGGTATGAAATAGCAGAAGAAGAGAATCCCACTCTTGATACAGGAAAAATTGCAGCACTCTCAGGTGTACCTAGATTCCACACCTTGAGGCTCAAGGGCAACATACAAGGCCAAAAGGTCACGGTTCTAGTGGATGGTAGAGCCACTCACAAATTCATAGATTCAGCCTTGGTGGAGAGGATAAAGTTACAAGCTAAAAATTTTGATGGTTTCACGGTCATCATTCCAGGTAACAATTCTATGGACTGCACTAAATGAATTCCAAAGCTTCAAGTTACTCTAGGAAATCATACTATCACTGACAATTTTTATGTAGTGAATGTGGTTTTGGGAGTAAAATGGTTGTATTATTTGGGGGAGAATACAGTGAACTATCAATTCCCTGAAATAAGGTTCAAAATTTTGGAAGGGAAACCCATCTTGTTGAGGGAAATGCACACTTACCTGAATCAGGTGGTTTCCTCTCACAGCATGAGGTCTATATTGAGGAATGGAGACATAGCATGGGATTTTTAATGTTTAATTAAATATACTAATCATTTCTTTAATATTTCCAAGCATCCTAAGGAGATAGAGAAGCAATTGAGTAAGTATGAGAAGGTTTTTGGAGACTTTCCTACGAGAAGACCACCAGATAGAGGGATGGAGCATACCATTGAGTTAGAGATAGGAACACAACCTATCAAAATTAATCCCTATAGACACCCTAAAAGGATTTGATATGAGATTGAAGAGGCCATTAAATAACTCTTGGAGTTGGGTCTCATAAGGCCTAGTTCCATACCATTTGCTTCTTTAGTTGTTATGTTGAAGAAAAAAGATGGAACCTTGAGAATGTCCATTGATTTCAGAGCATTAAACAAGAAGAAAGTAAAGAATAGATTCCCCATCCCAAGGATTGATGAGATCATGGATGAGCTCCATGGGGCCAAGTTCTTCTCAAATATTGACCTTAGATCTGGTTATCGTTAAATTCGAATGAGAGAAGAAGACATACCAAAAATTGTTTTTAGATGCCACTATGGTCACTTTGAGTTTGTTGCCATGCCCTTTGGATTGAAAAATGCACATGCCACATTCCAATCATGCATGAACAATACATTCCAGAAGAAACTTCGTAATTTTGTACTAGTTTTCTTTGATGCCATTCCTATTTACAGTAAAACTTGGAAGGAACATTTGCATCATCTAGAAGAGGTATTAAAATTTCTGCATGATCAATATTTGTTTGATAAGCTGTCAAAATGTGAGTTTGGTTTGACAATGTTATTTTATATTGGACACATCATTGGTCATTATGGTGTGAAGGTGGATGTGGAGGAAATAAGAGCCATTTTAGAGTGACCTCGTCCCAAAAGTCTCATTGAATTAAGAGGATTCATTGGAATTTCCACCTACTATAGAAAGTTTGTGAAGGGGTTCTCCCAACTCACTTTACCTCTCATTCATTTGACAAAGAAAGATTCTTTCAAATGACATGAAGGGGCTGAAAATTTTTCCAAAGAATGAAGGAGGTAATAAGAAACTGTCATATTCTATCCTTTTCTTGGTTTTTCTAAACCATTTGTCTTGGAATGTGATGAATTAGGAGAAGGCATTGGAGCAGTACTAAAACAAGGACAACACCCAATATATTTTGAAAGTAGGAAGCTACATACACATGATAATATTTTCTCCATTTATTATAAATAAAAGCTAGTCATCATGCATGCTTTGATCAAGTTTAGGCAATACTTGGTGGAAAACAAATTTGTAGTCAAAACTGACCATAACAGCTTAAGGTACTTCCTCACTCAAAAGGATCTAAATGAAAGGCAACAAAAGTGGGTGAGAAATATTCAAGATGTTGACTTTGATATTGAATATGTGAAGGCAAAAAATAATGTGGTAGCTGATGCCTTATATAGAAGACCTTCTATTTCTCTAATGGATGTAGCAGAAAATTGAAAAACCACATTAGAGGTAGAGTATGCCAAGGATAAATTTTCTTGTGAACTTTTTTATGGGACTAACCATGATGATAGGTATAAGGTTTTGGAAGGAATCCTATACTACAAATATAGAATCTATTTTGTCCCTAATTCAAGTTTGAAGGAGGAAATTTTAAAGAAATCTCATGATTCTCCTCTAGAAGGTCACCCCGGTTTCTTCAAAAGATATCGAATTTTAAGGGAAATATTATCATGGAAATGGTTGAAGGATGATGTTCTGAAGTGTGTTAATGAATTCCCCACATGTCAACAAAATAAATTGGAGCACACTCATCCAGTTGGTCTCTTAAATCCCTTGCCTATTCCAGTACAAAAATGGGAGAGCATTTCCATGGACTTAATCATTGGTTTGCCCAAAGTATTTGGTAAGGATTGCATATTTGTGGTGGTGGATAGACTTACTAAATTTGGTCATTTATTTTTTTATACTACTACTTTCACTGTTGCACAAGTGGCTGAACCATTTTTGGAAGAAGTTTTTATATTGCATGGGCTTCCTAAGAGCATTGTTAATGACACAGATATCAGATTTTTTAGTGCATTTTGGCAAGAACTCTTCAAAATGGTGGGTACAAACTTGACACTTAGCACAAGCTATCATCCCCAAACTGATCGCCAAACTAAGAGGGTGAATCAATGGTTGAAAGGATACTTGAGGAACTATGTTAATGGACATCAAAAAGCATGGATAAAATGGTTGCATTTGGGTGAGTTTTGTTACAATACTACTTTCCATATGTCTGTTGGCATGTCTCATTTTAAAGCACTTTATGGTTATTATGCATCCAATTTTATTGAAAATATTTTTGGTGATAGTAGAGCTCTAAAGGCTAAGGAATGGATTGAACAAAGTCAATAAATTTTGAAGGTTTTGAGAGATAACTTGCAGGTTGCTCACAATCAGCAAAAACAATATCCAGACCAACATAGAATGGAGAGACAATTCCAAGTGAATGACTTGGTGTATTTGAGGTTGCAGCCCTACAAAAAAACCACCATAAAGGGTAAAGGTTCATAAAATATCAAACCAAGGTTTTATGGTCCCTACAAAGCGATTCAAAAAGTTGGAGAAGTGGCCTACAATTGGATCTTCCCATGGGAAGCAAAATTCACAATATATTTCATGTTTATTGTCTAAATAAGGTTATAGGGAATTATATTTCAGTTTAATACACTTTAATACCTTTGGATGATGAAGGAAAACTTTTTCTCATTCCAGACAAAATCTTGAGAATAAGGGAGAGAAGGCTACGAAGTAGAACAATAAAAGAATATTTGGTACAATGGAAGGATTTGCCTAGTCAAGAAGCCACTCGGGAAGATGAAGAAATTTTGAAGCATCCAAACTTGGAATTGCTTGAGGACAAGCAATATTGGGTGGGGAGGATTGTCATGTCCCCATCTCAATAGGTGTACTAGTTGACAATGCTTCACCCACCTACTAGTACCCTAGGTTGGGGGAGGAGGCATTAAATATTTCAATAAAGGAGCTATGGGACCCAAGAGAACTTTAGTTTATCATTTACACATTTATTTGGGTCATACAAATAAAAAATATGGAGAAAATAAAGTGGCATTGCTTCATACGGACATTTGGAGGTCCATGGAGGCCTTGGGTGGATAGATTCTTCCTTACACATGTCATGAATTAACCCCAAATTCGAAATTATGAGGGATGGAATGTTATTGGAAGGTAAAGAGTTATCAAATGGCATATCATGAGCCCAATTATTTGAATGGGTGAGTTGTAGTAACTCCCCATATAAGAGGAAGAGTCTAGGAAGAAACTAGGTGCCATGTGGAGCTAGATTCCCTATGTTTTATGACAACAACGATGAAAGATTCTATGACAAGTCAGACCTGATTGCAGACCTATGACAATATGGCATGTTAGGGATAAAAATAACCTCCAATAGGGATCACTTGGGCTAGGTGGCATCCATTAGAATTTGAAGGAAGATGAAGGTTTGATGAGAAGGCCAAGTGGCATGGAGGTTACTAAAAGATGAGTTGGAGGAAGTCGATGGGAGTGAATTCGACCTTGGAGGACCTTTGGAGGATTATAAAAATATGTCATGAGGAATGTGTTATCTCCTAAATAAATTAATTTTCAATATGTCAAACTCAGACAATTTATCTTTCGTAGTAGTGAAGATTTCAGGGTATATTATGAAAGATGTTTGCGTGATTAACAAAATTGATATGCTTGGTGTTCTGTTTCTCAAGAAAATTTGAAAGTTTAAGCTTTCGATGGCTTAGGAAAAAATTTCAGCAGTTCATTAGCCACTGAAAATCCCAGCTTTCGGCAGCTAACGGTTTGAACTCATTACTGCATTAACCACTGAAAGCCTGTTGACGTCGTTTTTATAAAATTTTGGAAAGGGAGCTTTCGGTGGCTTAGGCAAACTTTTCAACAGTTCATTAGCCACTGAAAATCCTAGCTTTTGGTGGCTTAGGAAAAATTTTAAACTATTCATTAGCCACCAAAAATCCTAGCTTTCGGTAGCTTAACAATTTGGTCCAAGAAAACATTAACCACCGAAAGCTCATTAACTATGTTTTTGGATAAATTTTGGAAAGGAAGCTT
This sequence comes from Pseudotsuga menziesii, assembly GCA_001517045.1. Classification (NCBI taxonomy): domain Eukaryota; kingdom Viridiplantae; phylum Streptophyta; class Pinopsida; order Pinales; family Pinaceae; genus Pseudotsuga; species Pseudotsuga menziesii. The sequence goes on along the minus strand of LPNX010175682.1, from coordinate 870,587 downwards.
TCGATGGCTTGGGAGAACGTGCCAATGGTTCATTAGCCACCGAAAATCCTAGCTTTCAACAGCTTGAAAATTAGACCTAATATTACCTTAACCATCGAAAATGCCAAAAGAGGAAAAATGATTAGCTTATCCATCAAAATCAAACGATGTTAGCATGAGGCACGTCATGATCTAGCACTTAACCGCCGAAAATACTTGGGGACTGCAGAAAATCATAAGTTTGTGAATAAAAAGTTGTTATTGATCTGAAGTGACTGATAGAGACCAAAACCCTAGCCTGCCCTCCATATGTCCCATGACTACAATTGAACCACCACGAAACATCAAGTCCTAGTTAAAAATAATTGTTGTGCTGGCTATCTTATGGTTCTCACTAGAGTATGCCATCATTGTGCTCAAGCACCAATCAACCGATTAACCCCTCAAAATCAGCACCATATCCTCAGTACACTCCACATTTTTTTGCATGCATCCTAACTGCTCCATTGCACTTGAAACCAGCGCGCTAATCCCATTTACAGAATTCGAATTTTGATTTTTTGCAGGTACTAGAAGCACGGTCCAGAGATGAAGAAAGGAGGAGGACCTGCCCTCAGAAAGGAGTTAGGTAACATTATCTATCTTGAGTCACATCCAGAAGTATGCCAATTCTTTAGATATGCAGCCTATTACAAGTTCTGTGAGAAAATACAGGGTTCCCACCAGCAAGTGGCAGAATCCTTTGCTCTTTCTTTTGATGGCTCTAAGGCATTGATAGGCAAGGAAGAGTTCTAGGTTGATGAAACTCTAATAGAAGAAGTTGCAGAACTCCCAAGGACTGGGGAGAAATGGTTCAAGACCACCATTACTAAGGATGTGGAACTCAAGTCCTACTTAAACCCTGAACACAAAAACGTGGTATGGAAGAAAAGCATCCCATCCACATGGCTTGAGGAGAAGTGGCAGCAGTTATTGAAAGCAATCTTGGTTTATATAACCTGTGAAGGTAGGTATAACAGGGTGATGATATATCACTTTAAATTGATGAATAATTTTACACGAAGAATCCCTTTAAACCTACCTTTTAACCTCCACAAGAGCCTAACCAAGATGGCCCACCAGGTCAAATCCCAACCCACCAAGATCGCAGGGAGGTTATCTCACCATGGTCTGATAAAGCTCATTGTCCAAGAACTGCTACAAAGAAGAAACATAGCATGGACATATTTCTTATTCTGGAATGAGTTTGAAACAGGCTTACATCCAGAAGACAAAGAAAATTCCCCTTCAAAGAAATCCACCACTCCCAGGAGTGGAAAGAGGAAGAGGAGGGCTATCTCACCAATGACAATGGATCATCCTTCTCCAACTTCTAAAACCAACCAAGCCAAAAGAAATCTGGACTTCAGTGGAAAGGAGAAGGAGGCCCCAACACAAAGTGGAAATTTACTTAACTTACCCTACTCAGACTCAGAAGAAGAAAAGGAGCAAGAGGTTGACCTAACAGAGTAGGTGGCAGCAGAATATGAGGAGTTTCCCTCACCAACACCAAGGGAAGGGCAAGAGGAACCAATGGTAGAGACCTCCTCAAGCAAACCTAGGTCTCAGAGAATCAACCAGCTCTTAGGGAAAATACAAGAACTAGAGGTCTTAGAGAGAGAGATAAAAAGAACTAATGCAATATTAACCAAGAAAAATACTCAATTGCATAATTCTCTGCTACAAATGAAAGGGATGTATTTCCTGCTGCAAAAAAGGAATCTGATATTTATGAAGGACAACACCAGGCTCTACATAATGATCAGGCTATTGAGGTTGCAGATGAAGAATTCCAACTCAAACCCTAGCTCTCAAGCTCACTTTGCACTAGAAACCCTAGCAGAGGAAACAACAAGCTTTCAGGATCCTGAGGCAGCTCATGATGCTGCTGCTCTATCAAACCCTATGCAAATTGAAGAAATACCGGAAGGACAGAGGTAAAAGTTGTAAAAGGTTGATTAAAAGGCTGATTAAAATTTTGCAGAAACAGAGCTTTCAGTGGCTTAGGCGAATGCAGCAGTTGTTCATTAGCCATCAAAAGTAGAGCTTTTGACAGCTTACAGACCCAGGATTTTGTTTCCTTATCCACTGAAATCACAAAAGGGTGTGGAATGATATGTTTACACACATAACTAGTTTTGATGGGTAAAAACACCTAAGTGGTGAATTATAAAGCTGAAAATTGATTAAAGGCACCAGTGGAAGGGGTCTGTTCTAGTTTTGAGGGTGAGATCAAGGAGAAATGAGTCACAAACCCTACTTGACTTTAACAAACCGTGGCTTATCTGTCAGATAACAGGTTATAGCTCTACTTCAGTAATCATTATAGTTATCAAAGAGTTCAATGAGTGAACAAGTGTTAGAGTTATATAGACTAGCACTTAAATTAGGGTTTTTGACCTAAATTTTTGCAAAACAGTTATGTTATCTATTTTTAGTAAATCAGATCCAACTTTTCAGGATCTGAAGATTTTTGTAAAGGTTATAAATCCTAAGACTTATTTTGAAGCAAAGGTTCGACTTCAGAGACTTTTAGAACCTTATTGTTATCAAGCTTCTCATGTTATTCATCATTTAATATAATCTCTTTTTCCATTATATGTTCAACTTCCATACCTTTTATGTTATGTACTTGTGCTTGAATGTCTGATTCAGGTTTATTCTTTTTATCTAATGCCAGATAGCTATCATCCTATCTATGTGTTGATGAGTTGAACTGCAAGTATTCTTCCTTGTTATGATTAGCCATTCATATGTGATTGTTTTATGGATGAATCTGCCAGCATAGTAAGTTCTCCATTTATTCACCTTATTATCAACCCTCTGAACATTGGTGGTTAGAAGCCTTATCTTTTGATTGAGCTTTATGCATGTCTTGAGAGAGTGAGGTCTTGTAGGTCATCTGACTTGATCCATTTAAAAACATTTAAGTTACCATGAATCCTCGAGCTACAACCTAAAGGAGTTTCCTGGAGTGATAACGAATTGGCGTTGTTGCCAGGGAGAGGAGATTGAAGCTCGGTTTCCCTGGGGAGGGAAGCTCCTGGAACAAGAAGCCCTAGTTTTCCAATTTCTTCTACGAAAATGCCTAATCTTGTTTCTATTGTATCTCTAAAATTAATGCTCCTCTTTGCCTAAAATTTCATACTAAGGTATCCTCGTCTGTCCTCTTTCCAACACCACAAGTTTGAGCAGAATTGGTTTCACCAATTGGGACTTAGGAGAGTTTTCCCAAGGTGACTTATTTCTGGACTGTTCAACATAGAGAACTTGCAAAGACTGCCACATGTCCTTGTTTTACCTTTGGAGTCTAAAACGTTTACCATAGAGGGTAAAGTCCGTTCCCTATCTAGAACATGTTGCAAAATTTCATTTGGACCTTTGTAGCCCGAGATATACCAATTTTCCATAGGTGTCTTGTTTAGGGATGAATCTAGGGAGAGGCTAGAACCCTGATTTGGAGGAATCATATCTCCCAGAATATAGCGAATCTGAGGCTAAAAGTTTTACACAAGGTACATTAGTATTTTATATTTGTCCTGTAAAACTTTCAGCTATTGAGCCTAATCCAATATCGATATATAGAGAATGTACCAAAACTACCAGTTTTAGTATTTGAGGGTTTTTCAGGCCCGGGGTCAAACTAGGGTTTGAATTTCCCAGAGTTTTACCCAACCAAAAATTTTGATCTTGGTTTCTAAATTTATATTTTGAGGAGGATAGAAATCCTATGCTGGGCTCACTCAAAAATTCCTCTTTTGTGAAAATCCCTAATTTCATGTAGTAGTGACAGGTCAAAAACTGAAAATGCCCGGAATCAAATTAAGCTTCGACAGAAAGATGCGCCCTTCAATGGAGAGTTAGCATAGCCTTATTTTGCTGATGATTTGTTGAGAGAGACACAAAAATTAAGAATCCCTATATTCTGTAGTTGTACAGTGTCTTCTTCTCAGGTTAGCTCTGATACAATGTTTGATTTTGATCATTTAGTCAATATGATCTTAGGATCTTATCTGAGAGAATAACATGCACAGCAATAATCACAAGAGACAAGAGACACAAAGAGTTTTCCTTAGGGAAATCAGAAAGGAGAAAACCCTGCAACTTCCTCAGAGATAGAATGAGCACCAATGGAAAAAGTAAAACCCAAAAACACAAAGATGATCTCCGGCAGTTGTTCTCTCTCTCACTTCTGCGAGCTCCTCTTCTCTCACTCATGCGCTACAGTTGAGTGAGTGTGTGTTTCAAATAGAGAGTCACACTCTCTATTTATACTATTTTTACTCTTGATAATTACTTACCAACGTCGACTTCACTAGGAGAGTCTAATAACCCTAGTACCCCTCAATTGTGGGGACTATTGCCCTGACTTACAATGGAGGGTTAACCTCTATGACTTTACATGACTTTATTATACTAATGATTCTCTCGATAGGAACATCAGGGTACAATGAAATACAATATAATATATACAAGTGAATACATTACAAAGTTACAATACATAAAAAATACGTTACTAAATGGGCAGAGGCATAACTTGTTCTAGTGAAGTAGCCACCAAATTTATATATGAAAATATCATTACAAGATTTGGGTATCCATTAACTTTAATCTGTGATCAAGGGTCACACTTTATCAACAAAAATATTGTAGATTTAACAGATCAATTTAAAGTCGAACACAGAAGGACTACAGCTTGTCATCCTCAGTCTAATGGTGCAATTGAAGCATTCAACAAAACCTTGACAAGAGGCTTAAAAAAAATTTGCAATACAAATCAATATGATTGGAACAATAAAATCCTTGTTGTCCTATGGGAATACAGAATAGCATATAAAATATCCACCGACCAGACACCATTTAAACTTGTCTATGGCCAAGAAGTAGTCCTCCCCCTAAATTTTCAACAATAGACACCAGTAATCACCAACATATTACATATTAATGTTGAAGAAGATAAAAAGGACCGACTAATGCAGCTAGCTAAGCTAGAGGAACACCGACTAATCGCTATACAACACCAAGAAATCCAGAAGCAATGGCAAAAAGCATGGCACAATAGAAACATCAAAAACATCAAAAACAAGAACTTATCAGTTAGAGATCTTATGTTGATGTACAATAGTTGGGTAAAAGGAAAGCCAAAGAAACTGCATACACAATGGATGGGACCTTATATTATTGAAGAAATCAATGCCAATGGATCAGTTTGACTGAGAACATTACAAGTCAAAGTATTTTGGAAGCTTGTTAACGGTGCCCGACTAAAGCGATACGACAACTAAGGAAAATTCTATAAAAAAAAACGGTTTCATAACTGTTTAACAAAATCTATAAAAATGATAAAATAATTAAAACAAAAAAAAGAAACAATCTAGTAAGATCAAAATGATAGGGAATTACTCTCAGGAAGGAAGTAGCAGAATTCCATTCGAGAGAATTAGCAACCGACATCATACCCATCAACACAATGCCTCCCGACCATGTTACCGACATTTCCACCATCATGATATACATCGACAAGTGGATCAAATGGTCCAATCAAACCATCATGACTATAGATAGAGGGAGCGCCAAAACCAGAGTGCATTAAAAGAACTATCGATAGAGCGTCATGCATAGTCAAATCCGCCATTAATACATTCATCGACAAAATTGTCTCCCGCTCCACCTATAAATACCACATCGGATGAAGACTTCACATCATTCTATGAATAACTAGAGAGACAAAGTTATCAAACTCCTGAGATTAAGATACCTACTCAAGAACCAGAACCTGCTACCAACAAAATCGCACCAAAGAAGACGAGATCCGCAACCACCAAAGAAAAGGAGCTAGAATCTGCCGCAACCCCGTTGATGAAAGGATTAGAAAATATCAGCAAAGCAAAGGTGCATGAAACTTCATGGTCGTGACTATGGGAAGAAATAAAAAATTGGGCATATGTAGCCAATAAAATGACAACAGAGGCTCAAAAATTAAGCGCCAATACCATTATGAGCTATATCAATGCTCCACTCATGGCAAGCTTTGGGGGAACAACGGAAATCATAGCAAAATTCATCATTAGTCGATATCACAATGGGAAGTTTTACTTTGATAAACCTATTGAGATATCCGACGATGTCATTTATAAACTCATGGGATTATCTAACAAAGGCGAACATCTTCCCATCGGTTCAAAGCCTAGGATGGTTGAGAAACTAATAGGTACACCAATCGAGAAGAACTCTAAAGGGCCGGTAATCAGTCAAATTCACTACACAACACCCAAGATGGTAGCGAAAATTGTTTCTATAGGCCTAATCGTTATAGGACGTGGTTGCGATCTAAGACTTGACATGTTGGAAGTTATCAACACTATAGCGAACACAGGGAAAACCTACTATTGGGTGCAATACTTAGCTGACATTGTCAAAAATATTTGCATAAAACATCAAGAGGAAGGCGCAACGATCATATTTTCATTTTTGATCATATGGATTGTGATGTACTACATGCATCCTGTCGAAGACCCACAGTTTCTTGAACCCATAAGATTCCATATGTGGAATTTCAAGTCATTTTCAATGGCTAGGAACTAGAAGCAGCTAAAGTATTGTTAGACAATTGGTTCCAAAATCTAAAAATCAAAATGACTAGATGGAGGGTTCCCCAAAACCTTCGAAGAAGTCTGCCACCGACAACACACATCCAGTTAGAATCTGATCACACTACAGCTAAGCCCCTCGATTATTACCCATAATTTGAGCATATCTTCACAGAGTTGGCCTGACAATCCAACACTAAAATATCCATAACAACGTTTGCAAAGAAGACCGACCAACCAATTATCGAGCCCCTAACCGACCAGGACAAAGAGGAATATTATGAAGTACATCTTCATATCAACACTTTCACTCTGGAAGACACCCCAACAGAAGAGGTAAACACTCTTCAAATCGTCACGGTACCGCCGACACAACAAGCCATCGAACTGACACATCAACAGGAGGAGGATACAGACAAGGAAACTCAGTTCGACAAACTAGAGTATGTTATGACAAAGCAAAACATCTGACAACTAGCCTCAGAAATATCTAAAGCCCGAAAAAAGAGAAATACGTCAGTCAAAGGGAAAGGAAAACACAGACTCAATTTGTCGGAGGACTCTGATGATGAGGAGGAGTTAAATGCTAAAGATACTGAAATATTGGAGGATGCTGCTAAGAACAAGGTATCCATTGAAAAATAGTTCAAAATATTCATGGAATAAGACACAAATCATTCAAGAGCAAAGAAGGTACGAATAACCACCCCTCTTGAATATTATGTTGATTTAACTACCACTCCACCACCTCCATCCCCAACTCAGTACTCCAAGAAGAAGCACCAAACCTGACCTCTACACCCCCACCAAACCCTTATGAGAAGGCATTACCTGAGAAATTCAAACAAAAATTTGATAAATACAAAGACCTCCAAGAGTTTATCAACAGTCTCCCCAACCTTTTTCTCACTGCCCAACAGATAAATGCCACAAAACCAGTTTTCAAGTGAGGGCCTTCACAAAAAATTCTTACAATTTCCCAACCATAACCGTATGTACAAAAAACCCAGGTGGTCAGCATTATTAAATCCACATTTCAAAGAAATACTAAAAAAACATCTCAAGTTGTTGTAGCACAAATTTCATCATTTATACCATCCACTGGAAATCCCCTACACCCAATCAACAAAGCCGATGAAGGGGCCATATCAGAGGAAATTGATGTAATTGACCAGGTCAAAACACTATCAATAGATCAAGAAATGGTCAACCTCATCGAGTCTGTCGAGCCTAATGAAACTATCAACTCACCACCAATAATCGAGAATCCTATGCTGACAGTTGCCATCCTGAACCTTTTGTCAACCTCAGAGTGCCTACCTTCACCTATACCTCCTTCAACATCAGGTCCACCTTCTACACCACCAGCATTTACACAACCATCCATTGAGAAACCTTCTCAAACACAGTCGGTACACCCTGACTTACCAAGCAGTACAATAGTACAATGTACATAACCATTGCCGACGGGAGCTAGTGATGCACAAAACAGAGACCATTCACGACAAAAAAGTAAAAGAAAAGAGAACGAAGAGCAGCAGACACAATTAGCACACCAACAAGTACCATCAATCATCCATCTACACCAGCTAGGATCGATCACTGCAATTGATACAAAGAAACTAGAGGAATAAGAGTTAGACGGACTGATGGAATCTTTTAATAAAGAATAAAAAACAATGAAAGAAAGAAAACGGACAAAAATTGAAAAAAATAAAGCAGAACAAGTCCAATTCCTAATGAAATGTAGAGATCTGACACAAGCAATCATACCGACTATTTGAAAGTATCATATCTAGTCTCCAAACATGGCTGTAGGAAAAGAAGAAAGAGCAGATGGAGCAGAACTCTGTGTTGTTAAGAAATTAGTTTACAGCATTTTCAGAAGCTCATAAAGTGTTGCAAGAACATTTTGAGGAATCTACTGTGACAGACGAAGTCCTATGAAGTTGGGTCACTTACTATAGCCAAGTATTTCAGCAGCTAAGGAATACACATGAGAAGATTAAAACACTCCAGAGTCAGCAAGGAGATATAGAAGCAATGAATAAAACAATTCAAGACCAACTTATGTTATAAACAACAAATATGGAAAAACTTAAGAAACAAACACACCAATGGTTAACTCAAGCCAATCCTAGCTTGGACAACCTCGACGAGATTTGACCACACATGAAGAGATTGCTTGACACTGCAGAGGAGAAAGCATAGTTTTTAGGATGTAGATTTTTCACTACAGGAGAAGATGTCGAACTTGTCAAGAATCACAACCTTGACCATCGAGATTCAGAAAGCACTCCACAAATGGACAGAGTTTCAGCACCAGCTAGTAGTTACAGCAGAATCCATTGTGGATATTTGTGTACATAAATGAGCATCTATCAAACAGCATAGTCCATAACAAAGCAAGCTTGAGAACTACTTGAGATAGTCATTTTTTGTTACCTCCCCTATTTCTTCGGGACGAAGAAAGATTTTTTTTCCTGTGGGAGATGTTGGAGGAGTTAGTCAACTTAGCCGGCTAGATTCGTTGGCCAACTAATTGTAGATTAGGTCGGCCTCATCGGTCGTGTCAGTTGGGCGAACCGATAGGTAGTTACCATAATTGTTTTGTAAATGTATAAATAGGTTGTTGAGCCAAATAAGAACTTGGTTCAGTTTGATGTATGAACCCACATGTGTTTTAAGTAATATAAGTTGTTATTTTATCCATCATTCTTGTCTCTTGTATCTGTTATGTGCATATGATCCTTATTTGTATTATTGGTAATCTTGCAATATGAGTGATTACAACAATATGTATGTGTGTGTGTGTGTGTGTGTGTGTATACATATGTATGTGTGTGTGTGTGTGTGTGTGTGTGTGTGTGTGTACATATGTATGTGTGTGTGTGTGTGTGTGTGTGTACATATGTATATGTGTATGTGTGTTGTGGTTCATAAACCCCCAATGGGTTTGTTACATCCATATGAAGAAATCACAAGGGGCCCACCTGAAGGGGCCTCGTCCTATTTGCTCTGATTATGGAGCTAACCCGATGGAGACATCAAGTGAGGCCCTTATATATCAATATATATCCACCTGGGGATTTCACCCCAAGACCTTCTGCTCACAACTTACAGCACTCAACCACTTGAGCTAGCCCACCGAGCTAGCTCAAGTACACACACACACACACACACACACACACACACACACACACACACATACACGCGCGCGCTCATACATACATATAAATGTACATATATATGTATATGCATACGTATTTATATGTGTGTGTGTGTGTCTATATACATGTACACACACACACACACACACATACATACGTATACATATACATATGAATATACATACACATATATATATTATTGACTTCCATGATGAATAATTTGGGGAAGGGCATTGTTGCCCTAATATAATGTTGGCCACTTTTCCTAACTCGTGCGACCCAGGTTCTACGCAGCCCGTCAACCCAACAAATACTCGAGAGACTGGCCCGATAGAGCAATCCCTATCAACAACACCTGCGAAGCAGGCGCAGTCTCACCCGAGATATCTCTTCGAGGGGTAACCGTCGGAACCATGTTTCCACGATTGTCGAGGGATTATAGTCCCTTGGCGCGCAGCCAAGGAGCTCAACGAAGGCAACAGGATGGCTGCACAGAGGAGTCCAACTTGAGTGACTAAACACAACTATATGTCATCATGCGCAACTTATCCTTATTCTCAACCTCATAACTGGCGCAACCTGTGTGGCGCGGCTGACTCATACTAACAGACCGTCTATGACTTACGTCGTGACTTAAGACAAAAATGCATAGGTCGATATCTACATATATTTCAACGACACCTTCCCAACATTCATCTACTGATTACAGTATAACATCAGACATTTAATCAATATTTTAGCATTATATAGAAAGAAATAACAACCATTCTCATCAACATTCACAGCATTAATCATCCATTCAAACACAAGAGATAACGTGGAAACCCATCTGGGAAAAACCACCAAGGTGCTCTTCTTCTGGCATGAGAAAAGGATATAGAACCTTGCAGTCTACAAGATACAGACTGATCTTATGATATGTCTTCACGACTCAGACTTATAGTTCTCATGCTCTTTGGTTTGTTCTTCTACCCTACCTCTACTCCTAGCGGTCTGTGCACACAGCAGCCAAATCCGTGGCTCAGCATCCTCCTATCGCTACCAGACTCTTCCGGAGTCTTCTCTTCCCCTAATCTCTACAACATTACAGCAAAATGGCATCCTTCACCATGGATCGCCAATGAACAGCCAAAGAATAAATGGAAAAATGACCTAAATATAGTTACAACCAACTAAAATCAGTCACAACCAACCAACCAACCCTTTAACCATTGAATCCCTCCTGTTTATACTATTTTACATGACCATGCAGGGCCGACTACATACAGGCAGTCTATTAACTGTCACCATCAGCCGCCCCTCAGGCTATAGCTGTGGTGATTACGACTTGACACAAGGCACTATCGACCTGACTTACAAATATTCCCTTGTACGTGTGCTATTGTAGGATTATGCCACCTTAGACAACCATGATCTGCACCTGTCGATTTTCTGGTCGTTATCACCTGCACACTCATGCACTCGCCTTTCCTTCGTCATGCACCTCTCCATTCTAACTGCGCTGGTCCTTTGCTTCCTTCGCGGTCTTCCTTTCTTTCTATCGTGTGCAGCACACCTTCTTTGCTTGCTCGCGAACTTCTTCCTTGTGCTCCTTTCCCAGGCCAACAGGCCCCTAACACTCACATGTGGCTTATCCCGAGCCATGAAGCAATGGGCATAAGAGGAGGCGTGATCTGCGTAGCAGCCCCTTTTCAAATTTCTTTTTTTTTGTGCACCTTCGCCTGCTTTCTACCTTGCGCACTTTGTCTGTTGTATTATTATTATTATTATTATTATTATTATTATTATTATTAATGGTGTTTCCAGTACCGCGGATTCTTCCCATACTTAGAAGAATTTTTAGATTACAAAACTCATAAAACTTCTTCCTCAGCATCCTCTGAAGACTCTTAATGGTGAGTTCCACTTCTAACTGTCACTAGGGTTGTTAGCGTCCCATTCTGACACAGCAATCCAATTCTTATTATCCTTCTCAGGCTCCTGGTGTTTTTCGCGTGCTTTCTGCAGCTTGTTTTCTTGTTGTTCTTCCTCGATTTCATCATTTTCTTCATCTTGCTCTTTACCACCCTCTTTGCCATAGATATGGACTTTGAAGAATGAAGCATTGTCCATATTGAAAACCAAAAAATCCCCGCAAGCAAGGGTGGTAGAGGCGAATGATTCACCAAACTTTGACGAATTTCACCTTAGCATCACGGTTTACAAGGCGTATATGGCCATGTGGCCCTTCCCTAATCCCTCGACACATGGAGACCTCACCTAGACTACTGGAAATTGAGCCTTCTCACTATCCCTGTAGACTTTGTGAAATGGGGCAAGGACTCTGGTCCCTACCCTGCAGACTTTATCAAATGCGGTAAGGACTCTGGTCCCTACCCTGCAAACTTTGTCAAATGGGGCAAGAAATCTGGTCCCTACCGAAGTCCTAACGGGTGCCATATACAGGGCTGCTAACATACTAAAAAAGAAATAGTCAAGGATGACTTTGCCAGAGACTTATAGCTGAGTCGAAATAACTTGCAGACTGTTAACATCTTTCTTATTCCCATATTCGGAGATACCCGACACACTGAAGGCTGCAGCAACTGCTTTAACTCGCAAGGATGCTCGCCATGACACACCCCAGCCCATTTGTAACTATAACTAGTGCTCAAGCAGCACGACCAAGTGATGTTTTCTCTAGGTGCATCCATATTTTATAGGAGGAGCATCTTGTCACCTTCCATGTAGGCTTATCCAGGTGCATCATTAGGATAAGACCTTCCTTTGGTTTATCAGATCTTCCTCTCAAATTTTCTATGATTAATCGTGTTGTCATTCTTCCATACTGACAGACGTGATCGAGTATTGACGTAATGGCCAGTCACCGTCACAGGGTTTCCCACACTTGATCCACATAGGGCGATGTCTTGTTGCGAGCCCCAAATATTTGTGGAATCTTTATGCATTTAATAGTCTATCAGTGTTTTCCAGTTGTCTAGGACCTCCCGCCATTTGTCTCTTAGCTAGTTTGTTGGTGGGTTTATAGCGCACCATTCTTTTCGCGCAACTTCATGTTTCCGTGCACGTTGCACTGGGGATGCCTCTCTTGTTGTTTTCCTCCTAATTTTTTTTGTTGTTGCATGCCTCGGCCTTATTTCCTTGCATAATTTTAAGTTGTTGGCACCAGCTCAGGCTGCGCAGCAGGACGAACCTTGTCCTGGAATTTCTTTACCATCTATTGAAACTTAGCAACTTCCTCTGCTTATGCAGCCAACTGCTCAACACGGTCGGAATGGACATGTTCCAACAATTTCGCCTCTATTGCTTGTATTATTCCTTGAACTTTTTGCTACAGAGGTTGAATAATGTATGTGAGTCGCTCGGCTTCCAACTGATGTCTCTACCTCAGCTTCCCTAGTCTTTTATCATTCGCGAAGGGTCTATAGTTCTTGCTGCAGTCTCTTGATCTCTGCATTTTTGACAACCTTCTACTAGAGGGGTAGCTTCATCATTTCCGCCTTTGTAGCAATGATTTTCTCATCTTCCTCTCATGCACTCTGCCTGATTATCTTAGTTGTTTCAACTTCGAGCAGCGCTCCCAAAATGGTAGTGACAACATCTGCGCCCTTTGCACAGAGGGTTTCACGTTCTCTGATTTTCTCAAAATCTTTAGACGCTGCTCTTCTTCTTTCCTCAAGCACCTCTAGGGGTGTGCTTGGCATCTGCTTAGTTTGCAGCTCCTCCACTTGTTGTCGAAGATCCTGTGCAATCTTTGTGAGCCTGGTCACTTTATCCAGGGAGTCTTCATCTTCTTTCCCAGCTTCTGGTAGGAATGTTCCAATGGAATTATTGATAGAGTCCACTAATGCGACGTGGTTCGACTCGCGTGCTAGTATTTCCTATTCTTTTTCATCAACGAGGGTGATGTGCCCCTACAGTTCCTAATCCTTTCTCCTTCAATAGGGCCTTGCACAGCTTTGCCGTCCGCTGATGTTTTGTTTCCTGGTAAGCAACAACATTTTCCCTTAGCCGAATTTCGGATGCAGCTGCCTGTTGGATATTATAGACTTCCTCCAAGGATAGCTTGGAGAAGTCTATTTGCACACTGTTGTCATCAAGACCTGCGCTTGACTCTGCGTCTACCTCCAGTGCCTGCCTCTGAACCACCACTTTTATTGGTGGCACTAACGTTGTTGTAACTAGTGGAACACTAAGATCAACACCATATGTCTCGGCCTCCACTATGGCTTTGACATCCTGGATGGCCTTTATCAACTTATTGAGATGGCCCTCGACTTGGGTAGAAATTTTTACTTGTTGCGCCTTTAGACTAGCGAGGTTATCTTGTGCAACCTTAGCAACAGCGTTGACAAGTTCCTGCAAATCATCTTCAGTCAGTGTGTTCATGTTCGCTGTTCTGTCAGCTTTCTGCTTCTTGTAGGACGAGTGGCCCTCTTCTTGATGCGTGTGCTTCTGTGTCTACGCATGATTTTGACTTGGAAGGAGCTCTAATGCATGATGGCCCAAGTTGTCAATATTATCATCGTCCTCATTGTGTTCCTACGATGGATCATCTTGGTTCTCATCGCCTTCATGCTCTTTGCCATTAACTTGGTGAAGCGGTAGTTAACCTGTATTCTGCCCTTCAGGTAGCGGATCTGCTAGTGGGTTGCGCCATTCCTCCGGCCAAAGATTAATAATTGCATCCACATCCTCGTTTTTCACCATGAATTCCACATGGTGCACCTGCTTGAGTGCGTCCTTTGTTGGCAGCAAGGTTATAGTATGCGCATCACCTTGAAACTTGATGAATGTAGCGTACCTGTGTACTGTCGCAGCATGGATTCTGTGAGATTGGTGAACAACCTCATGCAGCGCCTTTGCATGTACAAAGAATGCAATGTTGTTATCCTTCTACCGATTGGCATCTACCTTATCTTCCCACAAATTCAGGTACCTTGCACCAAGGCAAGGTAGTGGGACATCCATCTGGACGTAGTATAGAGGGTTACCCCATACAGTGAACGAAATCAAGATTAGTAGCTAAGAATAGTGGAATTTGTAAGTGTCCTTGTGTTGGGCCTGCAATGCATTGTCTATGAGTTCATTCAGTAGGTACCACAACCAATTGAATACTCCTAGCACACATAAATCTGCCAGTTCCACCACCGCTGCAGAACACTGAGTGGGTATCATCTTATGGAACATCTTACAAGATAGGATATTTGCGATGACGCACACACTTTTGTCCTGGATGGGCCCACTCATTGAAGGCTATGTTTCCGCTTGATAGGGTTAACGTCTTGCTTAGCCAAGTATGTCGCGGGATCGTCGCCTTCGTTTGGGAGGCCAGTGATCCTTGAAATTAACTCAGTGTCAACCGGATATGGTTGAGCCAACCATAGGCATCCTCTGTGGAAGCAGACCAGTAACTGCTTCACATACGTATTAACTTGTACGTTATGGCCAAAGTGAGGCATGAACAGCATATTGGTCAGACCTATGTGCGCAAGTCCCTCGGCCTAAGCACCTGGGCCTCACTTGTAGCAGACTGGTCCGTGACCATGCAGTCTGTTATCTACAGTCCTTCCTGATGTCGAGTGTCAAAGTCCTAAAACTTCAACCTAGCCAACTCAGGCACGATATCCTTTAGCAAGGTAAATCCTATAGGAATTCGCGGCGATACCAGAGTGGTCACTGCCTTCTTTGGTAGATTCCCCTCCTCTGCATCAATTCTCCTTGGCCGAATGTAATGTGGGAAATTCGAATCAACCCGTTCTGCCTCCAGCTCTTTTTGTGGCAGCAATCCTTCGTCCCTGACATCTTCTAATTGCTCGTTAACAGGTGCCTTTCCTCTCTCCTTGGGAGTGGTTGAAGCCTTGCATTTTCTTTGTTGTGGTGGTGGTTGTGGTGGTGTAGATGCCTCTCCTGGCTGCATCTCATCGAGACACCTCGTCTCTCTATCAGGTGCTACAACTGCTTGTTGTTTGTGTGTTCTTTCCATGGGGTCAATCTCTGGTTATTGATGTGGTTGTTGTACCTCAGGTAACTATATTTCCTGTTCCTCATCAATGGGGAAACCAAAGATAATAGTGGCGTCCGATGCCTCACTATCACTGGGAATGTTTATTACCATGGACGTCGGTGTAATTGAACAAGGATAGCAGGATTTAGCTCTGTAATCGCATGGTTCTGGTTTTCTCAAGTCTCACTGTGCATAACAAAATGCTTGATGGGGAAGTTGAATATTTATACGGCCCTCTGCGTCCTGCAATCATCATTTGACAGGAGGTCAAGGTCTAATCGATCTCTCGGGTTGCTTCTACTAACACTTTCTGCATTAACATCTGTAACTCGCTTTATGGGATGTACATGTTAGGCTAGTTATGGCAATTATGCCGAGGACAGGTGATGGGACCAAAAAGTACGTCGCTGTGTTCCTCGTACTGTGTCGAATTAATGTTACTCAGCTATCATAGCTGCCAGAATCTTTGTCAGAGATTCGTAGCTTGATGTCGGCCAACCTGTCATTCCTGCTTTTTGCATGCTTTTGCCGCTTTTTATTTTTGTTCTGTGTGCTAACAACTTTTTGCTTTGCTCTATTTTTCAGTGCTTTCTTTTCCTTGCTTGATTTTGCATTGTGACTTGACTCTTGCGTGTTTCTTTTCTTGCGCTTATCTCTTGTGATTTTATGGTGGTTCTGTCACAATCCTGCGACATAGTAGGTTACATCTTTTGGCCTCTCAATTTTCTTTTTTTTAGCTAGGGATGTAATGAGTGTCGTAGTACGGCTTCAGGCGACTATCGTTCACCATACCAGCAACATTGGTACCATCTAACTTCTGGGGTTTTACTGTGCCCGCATCAGTAATGTGCGTCATCCTATATGGCCCTAGCTAACATGTCTTCAGCTTGACCAGGTGCTTGAACAAATTTTTGTCATACCATAAGACAAGTCTTCCTTCTTCAGATGGCTTAACTCTCATATATTGATCATGCCATGCCTTTTGTTGTTGCTTAATCAGTTTAACATCTAGTCGCAAGGGTGTTTTCATCTCCTCTAAGCCTCCCTCTATTCCCCTCGTCTTTGAGAAGTTGGTAGGGAATAGGTTCTGATACTCATATAGTAGATCCGCGATCTTTGCAACTACTTCATCATCCCAATAATCTCTTATATTGCTGAACTTTGGGTTCTTTGTCAATCCGATATGTACTTCCTTGATTTTTCAGGGGCTAGGGGAACTGATCACTTGAAATGTTACTTCCTTCTACTTCTCGTGTGCCCTCTGATTCTGGTCTGCTGATATTAATCGAATCATCATCTGGGTCTCTGGTTATACTGTACTGTTGAATGGTTGCGCTACATTGGTGAGAATTATCCTCTTTAATAGGGATCTCATCAACCATATTCCCCTTTTCTGTCTAAAGCGCAGCGTCAATTATGGGGTGATCATCAGCAAATTCAAATGTATGGGAAAACTGCTTAGCGAGCCTCTCACAATCTTGAGTTCCTTGTCACAGCTCCATAGATGTATACCAGGTTTTAGGTGTCATTTCCAACGTGTATATGAAACCCTCATAGGTGGGTAGATCCCTTGACTCGATCTCCACCCATCACACATACCTTGTAACTCTTGCACACATTCTCATAGAAACTTCGTGTAATCTATTTTTCCAACCCTCTAGACCCTCATCTGAGTCAGATGTACATGAACTCCTACATATCCAGCTCAGGTTTCCATCTGTTGTCGAATTGGTATAATCTTCCTGCATAGCCATGACATTGTAGATCTGGTCAAGGTAGTCACCCTGTCCCTCATTATAGACAGGCTTGACGTATCTTTGTCCCTCAAATGAATCGATGGGTGATACTAACCTCATTTCCTCATCTTCTAATGAGAGAATCTTTTTCTTGAAATTTATGATGGTATGATTGTCTATGGCCCAATATATTCCTAGCAGAGCGAGGTATGGGTTCGTGTCATCAACAATGTTAATGACTTCAAAGTCTGCAAATGTGCACAATCCTTCGATGTCGACAGGGACATTGCTCAACCAGCCAATATGTAGGACCTTTGCCCTGATTGGCAAGTCATAACTAGATAGGAGACCAATCCAAGCGTGGCTTGCCCATACTTTCCCATGTCTATCATGTCAAAATATTGATATTTGAGCCCAGATCTAAGATGATATAATCCATGTCGTAGTCACCTATCTGCGCATTCATCCTCAACTCGCGACTAGTTTTACATTTTTTCCATACTTGGCTAACTTTCTTCTCAGGTTGCATCTCTACAAGAATCTCTTCTATCATTTCTTGCAGTTCTGCAATAGCATCTTTATCTTGCATTAGCGTTAAACAAATTGACAGAAAGGTTCTTAGCTTACTAACCTTTGGTGGAACCTTCTTCTGCAATATGTGTTGAAACCGTTCAAGCAACTCCTTGACTTCTGCGGAAGTTGATGGTACTTCTGGGCTTATGAATTTTGATTGTACATCCTAGAATACTTCTTTCTTTTTTTGGATGTTCAGTCGCTCCTTCTTTTGCGCCACTGGCCTCACTTGTGGCTGTGGTTGCTCTTGCAGTTTATCCTGGTCTGCTCCACTCATCGCACCTCCTCGAGTTACGATAGCGATGTTCAGGTCTTGAGGTTCAGCCACAATCATTTGAACATTCACATTTTGATTCGGGTTTGGGTTTTGTGCAGGGTTAGGTCCTGCAATGGTCCTTGCTTGCCACTTTGCGATCAGTTGAGGACATTATTCAACATTATGGTCCTGTCCCTTACAGTATGAACATGTCTTCGCAGGCTCTAAACAATATCTAGCATGGTGACCTGGTTGTCCACAATTATAGCACATAACTTGAAATCTTCCTCTACCAAATCCTCCACCTCCACCTCTTCCTCTGAAGTTTCTGCCACCCCTTCCCTACAGTTGTGGTTGCTATGGTGGGTACTGGTTCTGCTGGTAGTGTGGCGGATAGGGATTTTGTTGTCGTACGGCTACTAAAGCACGTACTGTGGTTGGTACTGGTTAGGTGGGAACTACGCAGCCTGATACAAGGCTTGTGCTTGTTTATCCTGAGCGAACCTTCAATTTTTTATTAAGTAGGTGTCAACAATCTTTTCTTTCAAGAGCTTATATGCTCTACAATATTTCTCATCACGTCCTACTGATTTACAAAATTTATAGAATAGGTTTACAGGGGTACCTACAAATTTCTGCAAATATAAACATTCTTCATCGCGATGGCCTCTTAACTGGCATATGCAACACCATGGTAATCCATGGCGGTTTAATGGGTTGGGTGCACCTAATGTGGCATAGTTTCGAAAGGTCGGACAGTTATACTTAGTGTGTCTGTCCTACAATTTTTGCACCACAAATATTCTTATGCTTCTTTACCCTTCTTGATGTCTTGAAGTTGTATCGTCAGATTGGCCAACTGCGACTGGATCTGCACCGTTCCTGTGGCACCGTCGCCAATGGGCGAGGCCTCTAACTTCATTTCCAGTTCCAATGCTTATGTCTGTGATTCAATCTTCTGTTGCATTAGCGGCCCTCGGACGTGTGGTGGAAGCACAGCAATAAACCACTCTTTATGCTACACATTGGACATTTGGAAGCTTACTTTGGCCATCAGCGTCTTGAACCGCTGATCAAAGTCCCACACAGTTTCTTCTGGAGGTTGCTTAATCTCCTTGATCTCGGTTATACACTGCGACTCTGATGTAGGTTTCTTGAACTCAGAAATCATGGCAACTCGGATCTCTTCAAGGGTCTTCTACGAGGCTCTGATTAGTACGACACAGAACTTCATGAACCAGTCTAGCGCGTGACCCCTCCAGGTCGTGATCATCTGTGCCTTCTTTATGTATGCATTATGGACTAAACACACCATCCAAACAGCTTCACAGAGGAACCAATGTTGCTTTGGGTCTTCCATTCCATTCCCATTAAATGTGGGTAATCTAACATCTGTCGCAACCATTGAGTTGGTGTCGGGGTTTTCTGG
Source organism: Pseudotsuga menziesii (assembly GCA_001517045.1). Lineage (NCBI taxonomy): Eukaryota > Viridiplantae > Streptophyta > Pinopsida > Pinales > Pinaceae > Pseudotsuga > Pseudotsuga menziesii. The sequence continues at coordinate 850,808 of LPNX010175682.1, read as the reverse complement.
TTCAGAATTCACAGGGGGTGTACCTTCTCGCACACTAGTCGCAGGGCTAACACTACCTGTATTAGCAATCCTTTATGGATATGAAACTCTAGATATTACCTCTAGTGATATTGCTGGGGTTATGTAGTTATGTCCTGACCTCGACGTCTCCTCAGAATCATCAGAATATTCTGGTCCTTCCAAAATCGGGCTATAATCCTCCTCTTTGTCGCAAGACCCTTCGTCTTCGTATGACCAAAGTTCGTGTTTGCTTCCCTCGAACAAGCTAGGATTTCGTCATCCCCTTTTGGTTTTCCTTCTCTTTCCTGATCTGAATATTCTTCCAATTCTTAGGACTCCAACTTCTAGTTCAGGTTCTGTGCTTCCTAGGAACATTTCAACTCACCTCTTCCCATCTTCTCAATAGGTCATTTGCGACATAACCTCCTTCTTAGGTGTGCAACTCAACCAATCTACAAAATACCCTTCTCATAGGCAAGCATTTTTATCCATGTACTAATACGTAACAAGTATCTTCTTCAGGGTCCTTGGAAATATTTTCTTTCAACTTCACTATATGAGGTTATATTATCTACTGCAAACTCAGTAATATATCCTTGCAATATACTGTCAACCCAAAAATAAACAACTCTAGAAATAGGGTTACTTACACTGGTTACCTCATGAACCAACTGATTGCTCCACTCGACAATCTCTCTTCTCTGAAAATTTGTCTGCTTAGTCGCCAATCTTGATAACCATTCATGCAGTAAAATGGGGAATTCGACAAACAAGATCTCATGAATATTAGAATATATATATTCGTCTATCCAGTTCTCTACGCTCAACAGTGTCCCTGCACTCTCTTCTTGCGTGAATGCTAGTGTTTTAGAATCTAGCAAGTCTTCTATCTCCTTCTTCATTGGGTGCCACAACATTTCCCTTGATTTGATCATTCAGGTCCCGGCTATGGAACCATTTGTTGGCCACTTTTCCTAACTCATGCGACCCAGGTTCTGTGCAGCCCGTCAACCCAACAAATACCTGAGATACTGGCCCGACAGAGCAAGCCCTGTTGAAAACACCTGCGAAGCAGGCGCAATCTCACCCGAGATATCTCTTCGATTGGTAACTGCTGGAACCATGTTGCTGCGATTGTCGAGGGATTATAGTTCCTTGGCGTGCAGCCAAGGAGCTCAATGAATGAAACAGGATGGCTAGACAGAGGAGTCAGTCTTGCACAACTGAACACAACTATATGTCATCGGGCGCAAATTATCCTTGTTCTCAACCTCACAACTGGCACAACCTATGCAGCGCAACTGACTCATACTAACAGACCGTCTATGACTTACGTCGTGACTTAAGACAGAAACGCATAGGCCGATATCTACATATATTTCAATGACGCCTTCCCAACATTCATCTAGTGATTATAGTATAACAGCAGACATTTAATCAATATTTTAGCATTATACAAAAAAAAATAACAGCTATTCTCATAAACATTCACAGCATTAATCATCCATTCAAACACAAGAGATAACATGGAAACCCATCTGGGAAAAACCACCAAGGTGCTCTTCATCTGGCATGAGAAAAGGATATAGCACCTTACAGTCCACAGGATACAAACTAATCTTATGATATGTCTTCACGACTTAAACTTATGGTTCTCATGCTCTTTGGTTTGTTCGTCTACCCTACCTCTACTCCTAGCGGTATTTTCACACAGCAGCCATATCCGCGGCTCAACAGCCTCCTGTCGCTACCAGACTCTTCCTAAGTCTTCTCTTCCTCTAATCTCTACAACATTACATCAAAATGGTGTCCTTCACCATGGATCGCAAATGGAAAACAAACAATAACTGGAAAACTGACCTAAACATAGTTACAACCATCTAAAAGCAGTAATAACCAACCAACCAACCCTTTAACCATTGAATCCCTCCTATTTATATATTTTACATGACCACGCAAGGCCGACTGCATACAGGCAGTCTGTTAACTATCACCATCAGCCGCCCCTCATGCTACATCTTTGGTTATTATGACTTGACATGAGGCACTATCAGCCTAACCTACAAATATTCCCTCGTACGTGTGCTGCTTGCAGGCTTACGCTGCCTTAGAAGGCCATGATCTTCACCTGTCACTTTTTGGTCGTTATCACCTGCACGCTCATGCGCTCGCCTTTCCTTCGTCACGTACCTCTCCATTCTTCCTGCGCTGGTCCTTTGCTTCCTTCGTGATCTTCCTTTCTTTCTGTTGCGCGTGCGGTGCACCTTCTTTGCTTGCACGTGAACTTCTTCCTTGTGCTCCTTTCCCATGCCAACATATAAAATACAATTCTCCAACCTTCAATGCTTCAGTAAAATCTGTCCTGGTGAGAGGTTTCTTATAGAGCTTCAGTCCATGGCCATTGACCAACATTAGCACTTGATCTTAGTTTATAATGCATATCTTAATAGATCCATTGTCATAAATGATGCAACCTGGTAGGGTACCAACCATCTAGTTCTGAATTTGCCTTAAAATCTTTAAATCTTGAGTCATATAGCAGGGCCCAGTCTCCTTTGAAATCCTTGGTCTTTATGAACTTGTCATGCCATTTTTTTATTTGTTGTTGGATTATTTTTGTGTGATATAGAGCCTACTGTCTAAGTTCATCCAATTGATTAAGTTGAAGTAATCTCTCATTTTGTGTTGTAGATAGATCCATATCAATCTCAATTGTTGTCCTCAATGTTTTGAGTTCAAATTCAATGGGTAACATTATGTTTTTTCCGTAGACTAACTCATAGGGTGTAAGTCCTATGGTGGTTTTCTAGGTGGTGTTCCATGCACATGTTTCTTCATGAAGTCTTATATTTGCTCAATCTCTCTAGGGGATGTGTACTTTTTTGTCAATATATTTTTTGTTTCTCTATTGGTAACTTCCACTTGGCCATTTTCTCATGGATGATAAGATGTTGATTTTCTATGCTTAACCTTATTCGAGATTTAGATTTCCCTCTATCATATTTGATCTAAATTGGGTTCCTCTATCAGTAACAAGTTCTCTAGGTGCTCCAAATCTTCTGAATATTTCCTCAATTAGGAATTTTCCATAGAGTCTTCATTGGCTAATCTCAATGCTTTCACTTCCACCCATTTTGTAAGATAGTCAGTGCAGAATAGTATGTAATATTTCATGTTTAATGGGGGATCAATAGGCCCAATGAAGTCCATCCCCCATTTCTCAAAAGCTCATATTGTTACCTAGGAGTGGAGAATCATTTCATCTCTTTGGGTTGGATTACCCATTCTTAGGCAATCATCACATCTAGAAACATAAGTTGTTGCATCCTTATTTAATGTTGGCCAGTATTATCTTGTTTGTAACACCTTATATGATGTTCTTTTGGTTGCATAGTGTCCACCACATGGTTCATCATGGCATGCATGAATAATTTCATGGACCTCGTCTTCCTAGACACATCTCCTCGAGATGTGATATGGCCCTTCCTCAAAACGGTATCCTTGAATCCCTGAAAATGGAACACTTTTTCTTACTATGGTGCATCTCTCTTTGTAAGTGAAATGTTGAGGAAACCTCCCAATAGCCAAGTAATTTTCTATATGAACAAACCATGGAGTGTGTGCAAAAATGGGAAAAAAAAAGTGTTCATCAGGGAATGCATCATCTACCAACTCTGCATCTTCAATATGTGTCAATCTAGATTAAAAAATATGCTACTACATTGTGTTTTTTAGGTTTATCTATGATTGTGATGTCAAATTCTTGTAAAAACAAGATCCATCTAACTACCCTACAATTTACATATTATTTTTTCTCGTTATATATCTAATTTCATAGTGGTCTATGTGGACAAATACCCGATATCCAATTATGTACTGCATGAACTTGTTGATGGAATAGACCACTGCAAGGAACTCTTGTTCTATGACCGTGTAGTTGATTTATGGTCATGCAAGGTTCTTCCTTATGTATTAAATAACATAAGTATTTTTTCCTTTTCCTGCCCCAAAACTGCACCTATTGCCTTATATGATGCATCATAATGAATGTGGAAAGGAATTTCCCAATCTAGTCCCTGTAAAACACTACTCGTTGGAATGTGGTAGGGGAATGGAAAATTCCAAATGAGAGGACTCTGTAGGAAAAATTGCCCCAATGGAAGGTAAATGTGGTCTTGTCTTGTTTTGTTGAGTGGATTTGTATCTGGTTATACCCACTGAAACCATCTAAGAAGGAGAAAAAATTATTTCCAGCCAATGTGTCTAGTACTTGCTCAATGAATGGTAGTGGAAAGTGGTCCTTCTTGGTTTCTTTATTAAGTTCTATGCAATCTATGCAAACTCTCCATTTCCCCCCTTTCTTTGGAACAAGCACCAAGGGTGATACCCACTCATTGTCTGAAATAGGGTATATGAATCCAACATCAAGATTTTTTTGTAATTCCATTTTAACAATGTATTTTAAGGCTAGGTTCATTCTTATTTGAGCCTTTCTAATAAGAGTTGCACCTTCCTTGATGTATATATGATGTTGACAAATATTTGGAGAAACTCCTTTCATGTTAGAATATTTTTAGGCAAAGGCTTCTTGGTACTTGGTGAGGAGGTGGATTAGTTTTTCCTTTTTCTATGGAAGTAAATTATTGTTGATTTTCAATGTTTTATCAGGGGAAACCTCTATTGTTTTAGTGGAAATTTGTATTTCTTCCATAAGTCAGAGACTCTGCCACATTAGCTCTCCTAATATTATGATTTATGACTCCTCAAATGTACAATGTCCCTCAAAAGCAATAGGATTGTTGTAAAGGTTCTATATGAAATTAGAGATCAGTGTATACTCTTATGGCTACCTCGGTTCTAGGGAAATATATATGGTTAAAACAGAATGTACAGGATGATCAAAATCATCTTTCACGGAACAACAAATAGGCGATGTAGTATCTAGATGACGTATGGCAGGAGCATATAAGTTTAATGTCTTTATTTCTAGCCCATTTGCAATGGTGATGTCCCCTTCCCTAAAAATAATATGTGCATCATATGTTGCAAGCCAAGGCCTCCCAAGTATAAGAGGGTATCCACTTAGTCTAGCTTTAGCATGGAGGAGAATGAAATCAATAGGAATATGCCATGAATTTGCAGTAACCATGATGTTCTCTAATATGTTGTCTGGACAAATTGTGGAGGTGTCTGCAAGTTGTTAAACTATAGTGGTGTGCCTTAAGAGATTCTGAATATTGAGTTTTATCATGGTGTCTTGAGTCATCCTGTTTATTGTTGCTCCTAATTCAATGAGAGTATTTGGAATCAGACTTCCTCCTATGTGTACATCCACTATTAGGCTACCTAGATCTACATACTTTAGGTTAATAATCTTTCCTATCATTAGGTCTTCCAGTTGTCCTACCACATTGATGGTGGCAGGATCCTTTCTCTTTCTTATTGGCCTCTTTATGCATGTGTCCTTGATGTATTGATTATATATAGTAATTTCTTTAATGGCTTGTGGTAGTGGTATCTTGACATAAATTTTTTAGTTCTTCTATAAGAGGGTTTTTAATTTTTTGGATTTCCTTAGGTTGCAACCTCTGAGGGAATGATGGAATAAGATATGGTGAATCTCCTATGTCCCCTTCTTCCTCTACGGGGTGATCCTCAGGGGAGTGAACTAATGTAGGATAAGGTGGTGTATTTTTTTCTACTTGTTCATTTGCTTGGTGTGTTACTATTTTTCTAAAATGCACGTTTAGTTGATTCACTTCTATGGTATCCAAGAAGTATGTTGGGTAGTTGGTCACCTCACTACCCAACATACTCTTGAACATGTATGTTGTTGGGATTTGGAATTGGTTGAGTTATTATAGGTGTCCTACGTGCTAATGAGGTAGGATTTTGAGGTTGTTGTTGGTTGTTCACTTGTGGGGGCATAATGGCAAGTTGTTGATTGGTGGAGGCATAAAGGAAAAATATTGTTGATTGGCCCTCCACCTTATGTGAGGTTAATTTTGACCACATGTAGGAGGTACTTCATGAGGGTTTTTCCTTTGGTTTTTCCCAGTAGGTTCCCACTCAGGTGTGGAATAAGGTTGTTTCCCATATGGATTTATCAAGTATTGAGGTCCATAAGCTAGTTGGAATGGTTATTGACTATAAGGATATTGATAGAGTGGTTGTTCATACATTTGGTATAGTTCTCGCCCTTGAAAATTTTGGTATTGTAGATGACTATAAGGTTGTTGGAATGGTCTTTGTATTCCTGGTCTCCTATGGCTTATGTTGTAGAGAGGTTATGATGTCACTCTTGACTCATAGAGAGTTGACTTAAGAGGTGCCAAATATGGATAATGATCAGTGGGGTGCTTGTCTAAGCATATAGCACAAAAATAAATAGTATTCTTAAAACTAACTTGCATTAAGGGACACTCATTCTTCTTGTGTTTCTTCCTCCAATTAGGACATAAAATAGCCAAGGACTTATCTGATTCCTCCTTTTTCATCCTTTCCTACATTGTATCCATTTGTAATGCCAAAGAGTGTAAGAGATATGATTTAATGTCATCTAGAAAGTTCCCTAAATATGATTTGATAAGAGTGGAACTATAGGGTTTAGTTGATTGATAATATATGTCTCTCCCCCTATGTTTCTTCCCTGTGGATCAAAAGTGGTTTCTGAAGATTTGTTTGATCTCATCATAGTCGTTTTGGTAGATATCTCCATTAGCTAAGAGGTTTAAGGTTTCAAGGAATTCTTCTCTTACTCACCTAAGAAGTACAATATTGAGAGATTCATCATCTAAAGTGTAGTTGTGAGCTCATTTATAACTAAGTTGAAATCATTCCCCATAGTATTCAAATGACTCGTTTGGCCCTTCTACCATTCAGAATATTTCACTCCTAGTTTTTCTAGGCTTATAGTAGTCCCTATATTTCTCTATAAAGGTATCCTTAATTTTATCCCAAGAGGTGATTTTATTGGCTTCTAAACTCATGAACCATTTCAAGGCATACTCCTTTAAAGTATATGGGAAAATATTGAGTTTTGGGAATCTAAGATGTAGTAATAGGTTCTACAAACCACCTCAAATTCAAACAAGAAAGTGTTTATATCCTTAGATGTTAAGCCACGAAAATATGGTAAAGCAGTTGGATTGATATTTTTCATTCTTGCCTCATTATCGCCATCTCCATGGATGGGAAAATAAAAGACGATAAGTTGCTCCTCGGCTGCCATTGTGTTTTCTCCCTTAACTTCTTGGTCACTAGAGGATTCACTATTTTCTTCACTTGAGTTGTAACCAAAAAGACCGAATCCTCCTCTTCTCGTATGTTGAAAATTCGAGGATTTAACTTTAGAATTGTCAAGTTTTTCTTTAGGTGTTTACTCCCTTCTTCCCCTACGACTTGAGGTGGGGTTGTTTGAGACAGGGGTCTTAGGTAAGAACCAACCAAATTTGTCCCTAGCTCTAGGCATTGCTACTAGGCGAAGAATGTTCTTTTTTCTCTTTTTTATTTTTTTATATATTCTATTTTTTTGTATTTTTGTTGGTATTTTTGTAGGTATTTGGGTCTTTGAAGATTTGAAAGGAATTATATAATCTACAGAAATAAAAGAAAATAAATAAGGAAAGTTATGTTGTAACAAAGAGACCTACTTAGAAACATGTATGCTTCTTGTTCTCTTCTCTTCTCCAAATGTAACATGCTTAAAATTTATGCAAAAGAAAACAAATAATTAATATTGTTAGCTACCTTGTTATTTGTAACACCTCCCCGACAATGGCACCAAAAAGTGATGGGATCTATCAACCAACAATAATACTATATCTCATGGGGATAAGACAACAATAACAATTTTGTATCTAAACCTTTACTTTAATCATCAACCCATGGACCTTTATAAACTTGTAAGGGTCCTACACAATATATGCAACTACAGCATGTAACTTTAATCTAGTTAACGAGAACAATCAAGCTTCTAATCTTATCATAAAACGCAAAGGAAAAATAAATTATTTCTAGGGGTTGCAAGGGAATAAGATCCAACCCCCCTACTTAGCATATAATATCATTTATCAACAATGTCATGTAAAAATTATTAAGATAGTTCTAATTCATGTCATAATTGTCAGAGAACCATCATGATCCTTCTACAACAATCTGGCAAATGTAGATAATTGTATAGCCTAAATCCCTCATGCTAGTTGTCATTCAAATAGAGATATTTTAGTTCTACTAAACTTGGAAACATAGGATCTTATATAAATGGAAGTAAATCCTAATTCAAAATTGCATTCATAAACAAAACTATAATTATGATGCATAATTAAACTGTAAACAATGTTAAAATCATAAAACATGGGGATTTCTACAAATGGTAGGAAATCTGCAACATTCACACCATTAAACTAAATGCACTTAAATGACTAAACAAAACTAACTAGCATAAGTTCTTATACCAACCTTGGATGGGCCTTGGTCCAAGGAAGAATAGGAACACATATAAACTCAAGGGAAAATGTAAATCCGATAACTTGTCATAAAACATGTAGAAGGTAGAAATTGTATCAATATGTCTCAGAAAATATGTCTTGTCACAATAGTATGCAAAAGTATATCTAAGGGATCCTAACCTTGTAAGTTGGGATATTGATTTTAAATACATAATTCTTAGAAATCATAAAGAATCCAACTCCTAGGCTACTTGAGTTGTGTCATGCACAATTAAACATGTAGAGATGATTTAGGAATAGTATTTGCATTATGGAAATATGCTTGAGAATGATGCTACTCAGGGTATACGCCTCCAACTACTATTCTTCTCATATCATTGAGCACCACTGGATAGGTTTCAAGTTGTGTATGGTCTGGTTGTACTCGGGTTGTTCCTTGGCCGAGATAACTTGACAAAATTGGGTCTTCATCTCAAAACTTGACTAAGAGTGTATTCCTTTACTTGAGCCTTGGGAATATACATCGATCTTTATGCTTTGTCTTGGAATAAAGTATGAGCTAGTCATGTAGTGCCAAATCAAAACATAGATGGCCAATTTATTAGCAATTTGTGAGTAATAAAGCTAAATAAAAGGAAGGCTTCAACATCTTCAACAAATAAATTGAAATCTCTTATAAATCTAACTAAGATACATAAATAATCATCAACTTGTTCTATTTTACTCATCTTTTAATCTCTAAAAACATTCAAGAATGTGAGAAGTAAGGATTTCCTTACTCAAAAGTGAGAGCCATTGCCCTTCACAATAAATCCTTATAGTTGAGACATGAATATATTCTCTTTCACATCTCCATTCAATAAAATAGTCCTTCAATCTGATGAATTTTCCACCTATTTTGTTTCACCAAAGACAATAGAGTATGGATGGTATCCCATTTGGGTGTGGGGGAGAAAATTTCATCATAGTCAATGCCTTCTTTTTATGCAAAATGTTTCATCCCAAGCCTTGCATTATGCCTATTAAGTGAGACATCTAATTTTTACTTGTTCTCGTAGACCCACTTGTATCCAATGGGTTTGGTTCCAAATGGAGGGTCCACTAACTTCCACAACCCATTCTTGATGAGAGAATAATACTCATTCTCCATGGCTTCTTTCCACTCATCATGAACAATAACTTCTTCAAATGAAGTAGGTACAAGGTTAGAAGATAAATTCAATTCACAATCATACAAATTGTCCATATCTTCTACAATACCTAAACTTGAATTATTTGCATCTCCTCCATCTTCTTTCCCTATCAAAATTCTCATTCGTGTCTTTTTAATTCATTGGAATCGACACTTTCAAGTGTATTTGTGACGCACTTTGGTAACTTATGTGAAGGTATGGGATTCTCAGTTAGTGGTGCTTCATTCTCTTTGAGATTCAGTCTTTGAATCCTCTCAATCACATCAACCATTTAAACCTCTTGTTTTGATAAAGTGGAAGGAACTTATTCATGAGGGAGAGATGGTGTTGCAAAAGGAGATTCCAAATATTGATCCAATATAGGGATCCCTCTTTAAGATGTGGAATCTCATTATCAACTTTATGAAATGTGTTTACATGGGTAAATTTATTCATATGATCAAGTTGCCTCTCAATAGACTTGTCATTTTTATTCATTTTTATAAAAATGACATATCTGGAAAGTATAAAAAAATTTCACCTCATCATGAATACAATATGCCTTGGTGGTGTTTTAGTACCCCAAGAATATGCACTTTTGGCTCCTTGCATCAAGCATGCTTCTTTGTTCCTTTGGAATCAATGCATAATAAGTGGAACCAGAGACCCTGAGATGCCTCACTAAAGGAATGCAACCATACCACATTTCATGTGGAGTTTTGTTTCCAAGAGCGCGAGTTGGGATTATATTTCTAAAAAAAACTACACATAAAGATACATCACCCCAAAACAACAATTTTACATTCTCAAAAAATAACAGGGAGCGCACCATATTCACGAGTGTTATATTCATTCTTTCTGCCACACCATTCTGCTAAGAATTGTATGGAACTACAGTTTGATGCATAATCCCATTTTGATTAAGATAGTTTTCAACTTCATTAGAAATGTATTATTTTCCATTATCATTACGAAGTGTGCCAATGTGAAATTGTGCTTCATTTTCAATCCATACATGAAAATGTTTGAATATTTCATACGCCTCAAATTTTCGCTTTAGTAAATGCACCCAACACATACTAGTGCAATCATCAACAAAAGCCATGAGATATTTATTACCATTTGTAGAAGGAACAAGCATGGGGCCACACATGCAAAAATGTTTCAACTCTAGATTTCTACATGCTTTGAAATTCAACTCGTGAAAAGTTTTCTTACTATGTTTGCAAACAATACAAGCATCACACTATTTCAGTTTCTTTGGAATTGTAGGAAAACCAAAAACGTCATTCTTTTTCAACAATAGAATAATATTATAGTTTATGTGTCTATATCTATCATGCCATAAAAGATTGGAAGACAATGTACCTTCTTCATGATAAGAGAGGAAAGGAAAATTTTGAGCTCTTGCATACATTCCTTTTAGATTCGGCAGTTTCTCATCTTCATATCCAATCATGATGATGTGGTTGTTAGAGGATCTCCTTATCTCAACTATCCCATCAAACATTTGGATCTAAGGGCCCTTCTAATAAATGTGCACCAAATACAATAAATTTCTCGACAATTTTAGAATATAGAGAACATTATGTAATAGAAATTTAGGGAATCCACGTAGTTTGATTGTAATGGATCCAATCCCCTTTGGATTGAGGTTGTACATATGTGCAAAATACACTAGACCATCTACATTATCAACCAAATCTTCAAAAAAATCTAAATAAAATTTCATGTGGTAGATTGCACCAGTATCTAATAGCTAAGTATCCCACCAAGTTGAAAATGAAGTATTGAATGTGACTTCATTTATTTCAACATTGCAATGAGAAACAATAAAGTGAGAAGATTCAGAATCTTTACTGGTCTCATGAGGATTGCCTTTGTCTTATTTCTTATAGTCATGCTTATCTTTGAACTTATCTCGTGGAGCCTAATAATATTGTACATCATGTCCATTTTTTCCATAGCAAGACAATGAAGATCATGTTTCTACCTTGATTATGTCTTCCCTCTGCCTCTGAGATTATTTCATCTATGTCCTCTTTTATTGCTATCCTCTAAAAGAATCATGGGATTATTTCTTCTCTTTCTGAGCAAGGAACACAGTCTCTCCAATGGGATCTATAGTCTTGATTTTGAATGTTTTCCCAGGTTCTCAACCTTCTCCACCAAAGTGTCAAATGTGATGGATTTCATTTTATCGCTATCTTGCATGGACTCAAGGTAGTGTGAATTTGTAGGGTAGAGGAAGATAGAGTGAATATGTAGGATAGAGGTCCTTGATGAAGGCTATGAAGGGAATGTTTATCGTTGATCCAATGGCATCAATGCCATGCATGATGGATTTGATATCATATGCTAAATCCATGGGATCATTGTCCTTCAACTCGAGGTTGAAGCGCTCCACCAACAATTGTATGAGTTCCAATTCTGAGTGTGAGTCACATAAATCCTTCAACTTCTTCAAATAACCTCAAGAGTCTTTAATATACATTATATGATGACTCACCTCTTCACCTAAAATAGTAGCGATCAACGCATATGACTTATTATCTATGTTCTTCCATATGGAAATCCCTTTGTTTGTTGTAGTTTGTTTTGGTGTGGTTATCATAGCACCATATGTTGTTTCATTGGTTTCTCCTTCACGAATGCGGTACCACAAACCATTGAATATGAGTGTGTGCTTGATATTTCTCAACTATTATGGGTATATGCCCTTGTTGGTGAGCATTGCTCCAACGACAGAAACCAAAGAATGCATCTTTAACAAAACACTCTCCAATGAAAAATAAGTAGTGCAAATAATACTAGGTGCATGTTTGAGTCTTTGCCATGGTTTATAGTCTAATACAATAATGATAAAAATATGATTTTCTTACTGCAATGAACTTCTTAACTCTAGAAAAAAATTCTATCCAAGTCTACAATCTCTCATTTCTAACCAAAGATGGCCTAAGTTATTATGTGACTAAAGCTTGCTAACTTTGTTCATACTATCACATCACTACAATTATATTTAATAAAAATGGGAAAAGGTTGAATGCACCTGAAGGAAATATCGTTGCTAATATTTTCTTTAAAAAAAAATCATGTTAAAAGTATGTTCAATCTCAAGCAAAATTAGAGATCATAAATTCGGCCCATACAGTTTTGTCCATATTACCCTTCATCTCTCTAATATTTTCCATTCATTATCAAGAATTGAGTCATTTCTTCCTAGATCCCTCAACACTTGTTTTAAAATGTTTACCTTGTAAGGTATGGTGAGCTCGCCTTGGTGATTAAATTCGAACGTTTCACTTATGGAGATTGAAAAGATAAAAAATAGTGTTATTATCATACAATAGAGATAAAAAAAAAACAATGTTATTCTCATATCACAAAGATTATAAAAAAAGTGTACCTATATTGCAAAGATTAAAAAAAAAAGTGTTATACTCGTATTAAAGTTACGTGTATACATTGTTGTTAGTGAATATGAGTGAGTGTTCACACAAGCAGAGGTCACACTAGAGCTCTTGTCGTTGTGGAGATATACTTGTGAAATTAAGGTCAAGTGGACAGGTTTGGATCCCCTTGAGGTCATAGATCAAGCACAAGCTATCATCCCCAAATTGATGGCCAACCAGAGAGGGTGAATCAATGGTTGGAAGGCTACTTGAGGAACTATGTTAGTGGGCAGCAAAAAGCATGGATAAAATGGTTGCATTTGGGTGAGTTTTGTTGCAATACTACTTTCCATATGTCCATTGGAGTGTATCCTTTTAAATCACTTTATGATTATGATGCATCCACTTTTATTGACCACATTTTTTGTGATAGTATAGCTCCAAAGGCTAAGGATTGGATTGAAGAAAGTCAAGAAAGTTTGAAGGTTTTGAGAGATAATTTGCAGGTTGCTCAAAATCATAAGAAACAATATGCAGATCAACATAGAATGGAGAGACAATTCCAAGTGAATGACTTGGTGTATTTGAGTTTGAAGCCCTACAAACAAACCACCATAAAAGGTAAATGTTTAGAAAAGCTCAAACAAATATTTTATGGTCCCTACAAAATGATTCGAAAAGTTGGAGAAGTGGCCTATCAATTGGTGCTTCCCATGGGAATCAAAATTCATAATGTGTTTCATGTTTCTTGTCTAAAGAAGGTTATAGGGAAGCACATTTCAGTTTTAGATACTTTACCACCTTTGGATGATGAAGTACACCTTGTTCTCATTCCAAACAAAATCTTGAGAACAAGGGAAAGAAGTCTATGAAGCAGAACAATCAAAGAATATTTGGTACAATGGAAGGATTTGCCTAGTGAGGAGGCCACTTGAGAAGATGAACAAATTTTGCAGCATCCAAACTTGGAATTTCTTGAGGACAAGCAATATTGAGTGGGGATGGTTGTCATGTCCCCATTCCAATGGGTCCACTAGTTGACAATGTTCACCCACCTACTAGTTCCCTAGGTTGGGGGAGGAGGAATTAAATATTGCAATAAGGGAGCTATGGGACCCAAGAGAACCTTAGTTTATAATTTACACATTAATTTGGGTCATACAAATAATAAATATGGAGAAAATAAAGTGGCATTGCTTCATAAGGACATTTGGAGGTCCATGGGGGCCTTAGGTGGATAGATTCCTCCTTGCACGTGTCATGACTTAATCCAAAATTAGAATTTATCAGTGATGCAAGGTTCTTGGAAGGTGAAGATTCATAAAATTACATATCATGAGCCCAAGTATTCTAATGGGTGAGTAGGAGTAACTCCCCATAGAAGAGGAAGAGTTTAGGAAGAAACTAGGTGCCATGTGGAGCTAGATTCCCTGTGCTTTATGACAACAATGATGGAAGATTCTATGAAAAGTCAGACCTGATTGCTGACATATGAAAAATATTACATGACAGGGCTAAAAATATCCACCAAGAGGTCTAATTTTGGAGTTAGAGGAAACCATTTGAATTTGGTGGAAGATGAAGGGTTGAGGAGAAGGCCAAGTGTCATGGAGGTTACTAAACATCAAGGATTAGGTGAAGGAAGCCTATGGGAATGAATTATACCTTGGAGGACCTGGTGAGGGTTATAAAAATATGTCATGAGGAATGGAAATGGACTTTTATCATTTGTTAATTGGCCTTTGGCATTTAGAGAGCAATTGCTTGTCCTGTGCACGATGAGTGCACACTTACCCTGCTTGTGAGCCAATTTCGAGAGAGTGAGATTCTTATCCAAGTTGGCCATGGGAGAGGCCATTAAGAACTCTCATTTGGAGCTTTATAGAGTGTTTTATTTCATATTGGAGGCCTATGTTGTTCGTGACCCATCTTTCCTCCCATTCTCTATATTTCCACTTCCATATTTCCATGTTTTTCTATGAAGGTGCACTAGTGTGAATGGTGGTTGCACCCCATTGAGTTCAGTTGATGCCCAATATCTAATGTATGATGTATGTATCTTTAATATCAAGTTCATATGCTCTGTAAGTAGAAATCAGAAGAAATACATATGCAAATGTCCACGTTTCCAAGCTTTCTTGTGACTAGTTTCCATGTGATGATTTTCCCTTTCAATGGAGATTGTGTATCTGATGTGTATTGCGACTTGGGTCAATGTTATATGCTGTTAGTAAGCTATTGAAATTATTTCAATGTTACATTTTCATATTTATCTATTACGAACAATTATATGCACCATTTATGAGTCAAAGTTGAGCTTTATTGTGTCATTTCCCTTAAGCAAATATCATTGAAATTGTGCATTCGAATATGAAGATTTAATCCTCCATTGCAGAACTACTAACCACATATAATGACAGTAAATTAAGTATAATTAAATTCCCCATAATATTTTATTAAATTTGTTAGGGTTTCTTAGGAGTTGGAGAGCCATTTCTGCCCACACCCTAGGGGGGATTGCACCATAAATTGCTAGTAATTTTGCACTTTTTTCCATTATGTCCAAATAAAGTTTCAGATGTATATGACCTGTAATAAAAACACCAGAGATTCTATTTAATATTCTTAATACTCCCCACATAATCCCCTATCAAATTAGAGACCCACTTGATTCATTCGAATCCCCCATAGTTCAAGCTAGTCAAGACAATTTCTCCAAAAATTTGCCTTTGTTGGGAATTTTCGAATTGGGACATTACAAGTGGTATTAGAGCGTGATATTGGCACCTGATAGAGATCCCTATTCATGTTTCCTAATTCTTACCTTCCTCCATTAGAAACTGAAATTGGGGATCTTAACAGTGAAAGAGAAGAAAGTGAAGAAAGTAATCCTAGTTACAAAGAGATTAGGAAAGAACTAGGATTTGGAGGTATGGAGGGAAAAGAAGATAATGGAGACCTTAAAAAAATCATTACATCATCTCTTGACAGTATGACAAAACATCTCATGCAAGGATTCTAATTGTTGGCTAGCCATCTTGGGAGCAAGTCGACACCCGAGAATAGTAGTAGTACACCCCATGATGAGGGGAAGACCAATGGAGAAACCATTTTTTCAAAGACTGGACCTCATAACAGACCTCATGAGTTAAAAAACCAGAGTGTACCTGCAATAACTAATTCTTTAGATTCCAAATAAGGCCCTTACACCACCTATTATGTTAGAGAAGCAGCAAATGATTTGGCAGCAATTAAGTGATGAATGTAGGAAAGTCCTACCTTTTGATCAGTTCATTAGAGATTCTCTTCAATTCAAACAAGGAGGAAACGGGAATAGGGCATCCCATATTAACCATGAATTAAAATATACCTTGGGAAAAGTAACCATTCCTTCCTTTGATGGTTCCTCATAAATGTATGCCAGTGCTTGGTTGCAGAAATTAAATGTATATTTCCAATTAAACCCTATGGTTGAAGAAGATGCATTGAAAATGGCCATTCTGCATCTTGAAGGGGAAGCTATTGATTGGTGGTTCGATGGTCTTAGAACCTTGGGACATTATAATATTTTATCTTATGAGGGTTTCTCCAATGCATTGATGGAGAGATTTGAGAGGAAAGACCCTGAACTTCCTTTCAAGGAACTAGCGCAATTGAAGCAAGTAGGAAGTCCTGAAGCATATATGTTAGAATTTGAAAATATTTCAGTAATGGTTTCTGATGTATCTATGGATAGTTTGGTTTTCTTGTTTACTAAAGGATTGACAGAACCTTTGAGAGGGCTAGTGAAATCCCATAAGCCAGCCACATTGACGGATGCCATGAATTTGACAAGGGATTTGCATAATGCATTGCCAATAACCAAATATCCTCCTAAGCCAAATTTCCCTTCCAAGTCCAAGGAAGGTAAGAAACCATGGAAAAAGGACTCCTATACCAAATAAAATAAAGGAGGACCAAGCAAATAATAGATTAGAAGTAAAAAAGTTATGTTTTGTATGCCAACAACCTTGGGTCTCATGACATAGATGTGCCAAGGGCAAGGCACACTACATTGAAGTTTTTTATGAAGATGATGAAGAGGAGGACAAGGAGGAGGAAGAAGAGGCACAACTTGCAGCCCAAGAAGAAGGGTATCAAACAGCTGAAGAAAAACCAAATCCTGATACAGGAAAAATTGCAGCACTTTCGGGTGTACCTAGATTCCACACCTTAAGGCTCAAGGGTAGAATACAGGGCCAAATGGTCAGGGTTCTAGTGGATGGTGGAGCCACTCACAACTTCATAGATGCAGCCTTGGTGGAGAAGATAAAGTTACAAGCTAAAACTTTTGATGGTTTCACAGTCATCATTCGAGGTAACAATTATATGGACTTCACTAAATGGATTCCAAAGCTTCAAGTTACCCTAGTAAATCATACTATCACTAATAATTTTTATGTAGTGAATGTGTCTGATAAAAATGTGGTTTTGGGAGTGCAATGGATGTATTATTTAGGGGAACATAGAGTGAATTATCAAGTCCCTGAAATAAGGCTCAAAAAGTTAGAAGGGAAACCCATCTTATTAAGGGGAATGCACACTTACCCAAATCAAGTAGTGTCTTCTCACAGCATGAGGACTATCTTGAAGCATGGAGATATAGAGTGGGCTGCTGAATGTTTAATTACATATCCTAAGCCCCAATTGAACATTTCCAAGAATCCTAAGGAGATAGAGCAACTTTTAAGTAAGTATGAGAAGGTTTTTGGAGACCTTCCCCCAGGAAGACCACCAGATAGAGGTGTTGAGCATAGCATTGAGTTGGAGATAGGAACACAACCTATCAAAATGAAGCCTTGTAGGCATCCCAAAAGTATTCTAGATTATATTGAAGAGGCCATTAAAGAACTCTTGGATTTGGGTCTCATAAGGCCTAGTTCTAGCCCATTTGCTTCTTTAGTTGTTATGGTAAAAAAGAAAGGTGGAACCATGAGAATGCGCATTGATTTCGAAGCATTCAACAAGAAGACAATAAAGAATAGATACCCCATCCCAAGGATTGATGAGATTATGGATGAGATCGATGGGGCCAATTTATTCTCAAATATTGACCTTAGATTAGGTTATCATCAAAATCGAATGAGAGAAGAAGATATACCAAAGACTACTTTCAAATGCCATATGGTCACTTTGAGTTTGTTTGCATGCCCTTTGGCTTGAAAAATGCACCAGCCACATTCCAATCATGCATGAACAACATCTTCCACAATAAAATTCATAATTTTGTACTTGTTTTCTTTGATGGCATTCGTATTTACAGTCAAACTTGGAAGGAACACTTGCATCATCTAGAAGTGGTATTAAAAATTTTGCATGATCAATATTTGTTTGCTAAGCTATCAAAATGGAAGTTTGATTTGGTAGAGATCTTGTATCTTAGACACATCATTGGTCAAGATGGTGTGAAGGTGGATATGGAGAAAATAAGAGCCATTTTAGAGTGGCATCTTCCCAAAAGTCTCACTAAATTAAGAGGGTTCATTGGAATTTGCACCTACTATAGAAAGTTTGTGAAGGGGTTCTCCCAACTCACTTCACCTCTCACTGATTTGACAAAGAAATATGCTTTCCATTGGCATGAATGGGATGAGAAAGCTTTCTTAAAAATGAAGGAGGTAATAAGCAATTGCCTTATTTTTCTAAACCATTTATCTTGGAATGTGATGCATCAGGAGAAGGCATTGGAGCAGTCCTAAAACAAGGACAACACCCAATAGCTTTTGAGAGTAGGAAGTTGCAGCCACATGAGAGGCTTTACTCCATTTATGATAAAGAAATGTTGTTCATCATGCATGCTTTCATAAATTTTCGAAAATACTTGGTGGGAAATAAATTTGTAGTCAAAACTGACCATAATAGCTTAAGATACTTCCTCACTCAGAAGGAGTTAAATGAAAGGTAGCAAAAGTGGGTGAGTAAGATTCAAGCATTTGAATTTGATATTGAATATGTGAAGGGGGAAATAATGTGGTAGTTGATGCCTTATCTAGAAGACCTTCTATTTCTATCATGGATGTAGCAAAAAATTGGAAAGCCACATTAGAAGTAGAGTATGCCAAAGATAATTTTCTTGTGAACTTTTTGATGGGACTAACAATGATGATTCATACAAGGTATTGGAAGGAATCATATGATACAAAGGTAGAATATATTTGGTCCCTAATTCAGGTTTGAAGGAGGAAATTTAAAAAAGGCTCATGATTCTCCTCTAGCACGTCACCTCGGTTTCTTAAAAACATATCGAATGTTGAGGGAAATATTTGCATGGAAAGGGTTGAAGGCTGATGTTCTGAAGTATGTTAATGAAATACCCACATGTTATCAAAATAAAGTGGAGCACATTCATCCATCTAGTCCCTTACATCCCTATCTAATTCCAACACAAAAATGGGAGATCATTTCCATGGATTTCATCACTGGGCCCAAAGTATTTGGTAAGGATTGCATATTTGTGGTGGTGGATAGACTCACTAAATTTGCTCATTTATTTTCTATTACTACCATTTTCACTGCTGCACAAGTGGTTGAACTATTTTTTAAGGAATTTTTCAGATTACATGGGTTTCCTAATAGCATTGTTAGTGACAGAGATAACAGATTTTTCAGTGCAGTTTGGCAAGAACTCTTCAAAATGGTGGGTAAAAATTTGACACCTAGCACAAGCTATAATCCTCAATCTGATGGCCAAAGGGAGAGGGTGAATCAATTGTTGGAAGGCTACTTGAGTAACTATGTTAGTGGGCAAAAAAAAACATGGATAAAATGGTTGCATTTGGGTGAGTTTTGTTACAATACTACTTTTCATATGACCACTGGCATGTCTCCTTTTAAATAACTTTATGGTTATGATGCATCCATTTTTATTGAACACGTTTTTGGTGATAGTAGAGATCCAAAGGCTAAGGATTGGATTGAAGAAAGTCAAAAATTATGAAGGTTTTGAGAGATAACTTGCAAGTTGCTCAAAATCAGCAGAAACAATATGCAGATCAACATATAACGGAGAGACAATTCCAAGTGAATTACTTGGTGTATTTGAGGTTTCAGCCCTACAAACAAACCACCGTAAAAGGTAAAGGTTTAAAAAATCTCAAACCAATATTTTATGGTCCCTACAAAGTGATTCGAAAAGTTGGAGAAGTGGCCTATCATTTGGAGCTTCCCATGGGAAGCAAAATTCATAATGTGTTTCTTCTTTCTTCTCCAAAGAAGGTTATGGGGAAGCACATTTTAGTTTCATATACTTTACCACCTTTCGATGATGAACGACAACTTGTTCTCGTTCCAAACAAAATATTTAGAACAAGGGAGAGAAGGCTACGAAGCAGAACAATCAAAGAATATTTGGTACAATGGAAGGATTTACCTAGCGAGGAGGCCACTTGGGAAGATGAACAAATTTTGCAGCATCCAAACTTGGAATTTATTAAGGACAAGAAATATTGGGTGGGGAGGACTGTCATGTCCCCATTCCAATAGGTCTACTAGTTGACAATGTTCACCCACCTACTAGTTCCCTAGGTTGGGGGAGGAGGAATTAAATATTGTAATAAGGGAGCTATGGGACCCAAGAGAGCATTATTTTATCATTTACACATTAATTGGGTCATACAAATAATAAATATGGATAAAATAAAGTGGAATTTCTTTGTAAGGACATTTGGAGGTCCATGGGGGCCTTGGGTGGCTAGATTCCTCCTTACACATGTCATGACTTAATCCCAAATTTGAAATTATGAGTGATGGAAGGTTATTGGAAGGTGAAGATTCATCAAATTACATATCATGAGCCCAAGTATTCGAATGTGTGAGTAGGATTAACTCCCCATAGAAGAGGAAGAGTCTAAGAAGAAACTAGGTGCCATGTGGAGCTAGATTCCTTGCGCTTTATGATAACAATGATGGAAGATTATATGACAAGTCAGACCTGATTATAGACCTGATTGCTGACATATGACAAATATTACATGACAGGGCTAAAAATTTCCACCAAGGGGTCGAATTTGGGAGTTAGAGGCAACCATTCAAATTTGGTGGAAGACGAAGGGTTGAGGAGAAGGCCAAGTTTCATGGACGTTACTAAACATCGAGGATGAGGTGGAGGAAGCCTATGGGAATGAATTCGACCTTGTAGGACCTTTTTAGGGTTATAAAAATACTTCATGAGTAATGGAAATGTATTTTTATCATATGTTAATTGTCCTTTTTTCATTTGGAGAGGAGTTGCTTGTCCTTTACACTGTGAGTGCACACTTACCCTTGTAGTGAGCCAATTTCGAGAGAGTGAGATTCTTATCCAAGTTGCACATGGTAGATAAAATTAATACCTCTCATTTGGAGATTCATATAGTTTTTTATTGCAGATATGAGGCTGTTGCTGTTCGTGACCCATCTTTCCTCCCATTCTCTCAATTTCCACTTCCATATTTCCTTCTTTTTCTATGAAGGCACATTAGTGTGAATGGGGGTTGTGCCCCATTGAGTTCAGTTGATGCCAAAGATATGGTGTATGATGTATGTCTCTATGATATCAATTTCATATTATATTTAATTATAAATCAGAAGAAAAACATATGGAAATGTCCACGTTCCCAAGCTTTCTTGTTACTAGTTTCCATGTGATGATTTTCCCTTTCAATGGAGATTGTGTATCTGATGTGTATTGCGACTTGGGTCAATGTTATATTTATTATTAAGATATTTAAATGTTTTAAATGGTACCTATTCATATTTATCTGTTATGAACCATTATATGCACCATTTATGAGTCGAATTTGAGCTTTATTGTGCCATTTCTCTTAAGCAAATATCACTAAAATTGTGCATTCGAATATGAAGATTTAATCCTATGTTGCAGAAATATTTACCACTTATAATGGCTGTAAATGAAGTATAATTACATTCCCCATACTCTTTTTTGGAATCCTGGACGGTTTCTTAGGAGTTGGAGAGCCATTTCTTCCCACACCCTAAGGGGAATTGCACCATAAATTACTAGTAATTTTGCCATTTTTTCCATTATGTCCAAATCAAGTTTTAGATGTATATGACCTATAATAAAACCACTAGAGGGTATAATTAGTATTCTTAAGACTCCCCACATCATCCCCTATCAAATTTGAGACCCACTTGAGCCATTTGAATCCCCCACAGTCCAAGCTAGTCAAGGCAATGTCTCCAAAAATTTGCCTTTGTTGGGAGTTTTTGAATTGGGACATTACACTAATGTTATCATGGGATTATTCTTCCCATCCTATTCTATTCATGAGATGAAACAAATACTAGGTGAAATCATGTAGCCAATGGAACTATGTTTCATCTTATCAATGCCATGGTATCTTCCCTTTGGTTTGGTCACCAACCAAAAAAACAAGAACATGCTCATGACCAAGTGCAGACAAGATGGTATTTTTATCAAATGCAATGTGAAATTTTGAATATGCTCATGGAGAATTCCAACATCACCAAAATCATGCCAAGAAGGGTCCTCTATCCAAGATTGTATAGGACTTATGTAAGCATGATCATCATGGATCAATCCATCATCAACATAACTCCTCCTCTCAAACAAAAAATTCTTAAGATGCTCTTCAAATATACAATACTTTCTAATATGAAATTCCATATCAAATAAACATGAAATGCGAGATGAATTTCTAGCATTATTAGAAAATCCTCAAATTTAGGACTTTAAGAGACCATTTAGCTTGCTGGAAATTTATGCAATCAAACCTCCACATGAAAATTTTGTTTCCCCAATCAAATTTATGCAATATTATAAAATTTTCTAGATGAGAATTTATGCCTAGGACAAGAAAAAACGGAGGAATTAGGTGGCTGGAATTTTTATCATGAAAACCACGATGTACCATACAATTTCCAGACCCTAAATAATCTTTTATAACTGGAAAATTAGGCATGATTTCATAAAAAACTAGGATTAAATATGGATTGATAATTTATGCATTTTTAGCCTCATAAAATTGCTCCAAATGGCTAGAAAACCTCCATCTATACCATTCAAGCATGGCTAGAAATCACCCTAAAAAATATTTCCCAAAACAAACCTAAGAATTAGAGGGGATGACTGAAATAAATCTACAAACATGTGCTTAACATGATCTTGAAAATCAACATTACAATTGGAAGCATATGGCTGCAAATCCACTTCTACTTTTTGTTATTCCAAGGCCTCCAAATCCACAATTTGTCATTAGATGCATCACTACAAGTGTCATAGATGGGATCTTCAAAACTTTCCATGTATTCCATGACCGTACTATGATCAACAATCTTAAATCTTGCATATAAACTATCATGTAAGGGAGATATCCATGCATTGTCATCCTCATCATCAAAGAAGGGATTGTCCTCAACATTCTCTTCCTTGGAATCACAAAAATATAAACCATTGACTTCAAACTTTTGACGGTAATTAAAACTTACCAAACCTTCATCAATGTGAGGAGGAGAAATGAATGCTTCCATGCTTTATTTGAAATGCTCTTCATCATTTTGGTCTTCAATGGAATCATGAGGTGCTTCATCACTTTACTCTTTAAATGTACCCTTGATATATTCAGCATAGCACATCCATTCCTCATGATTTCTATGGCTACCATACTTGAAAAATATTTTAACTAATCCCGTAAAATATGGGGCTTATCCTCCACTAATAACTTCAAACCATCATCTTCCATGCCTTATTAAACTATTTGCAACTAATGTCATCAAAATGTCTTCATGAGTAGCACCAATATCTGAAACATGTTCCATTAAATGAAAAATTTGCAACGTAGGTGAATCAATGCATCCATGAAAATTTGGAAGAATGTTAAATAACATCCTTTGGTAACTTGTTAGGGAACCCTTGTATATTGTAAAAATTAAGAGGAGCACACCAATTGACTAGCGACAGAGGGAATGCCATTTTTCTTCAACTTTATTCTTCAAATGAAGGCTACCAAATTTGAAATAAGCATATCGCAAACCATACCAATATTTGGAGTCACTTC
The DNA here is from genome assembly GCA_001517045.1 of Pseudotsuga menziesii. Lineage (NCBI taxonomy): Eukaryota > Viridiplantae > Streptophyta > Pinopsida > Pinales > Pinaceae > Pseudotsuga > Pseudotsuga menziesii. The sequence goes on along the minus strand of LPNX010175682.1, from coordinate 826,737 downwards.
CTGCAGTGGCGTAAATCAATCGAAATTTCACTTGATATGAAGGACATGTTGTAAATGGAGGTCATGAGTTAAAATTACCTCGACTTACCCATTCCCCATGATTTTGGTATGTGTGGGTGAACCTAGGAGCATAGTGGTAGCAAACAGGATTGGACCCTTGGACCTCATATCACATGAGTACCAACCCCATCCCAGTTGTCAATTCCCCTAGTTACAAACAAATTGTGTGGAGCCACTAAGGTGAATTTTCCAATTCCTTCACAATGTTGCTTGCTTCACCCTGCAAGCAACAAGTCTTCAAAAAATTGTAAGGACAAGGGCTTGGTCCCTTCATGGATTCGCCATGTGAGAAGAAAAAATATGCAATAACAACGTCCCACAAATGTCAAAAAATGTAGCAAGGCTACAAATTACGTGAAATGGACTTGATCCTTGTTAATGACGACACAAAGTTATAACTCAAACTAGCTTGTGTGATTAAATACTTAAAGAATAAATCTAGCGTAATTGCAACTTATAGGTTTTACCCATTTTCACCTTGGTAACCACCTCTCTTCACTTGAGGATTAATCTTCTCCAACTAAAGGGGGGCTTCCCTAGGGTAATATTGTTAAGGCTATGGTAATGAGAGGTTGAGGTGGTTTGAAGAGATAGCTTAAAAAAATAGTTTTTTTATATAATAGCATAGGAAATAATAATAAAAATGGGTGATGGGAGAACCATGAATACTAGTGCCAATCCCTAAGGAAAATGTAGTCAAAGAAGGCCAGTCCTTGAAAGGGACAAGTTCATGAATGTTAAGATTTTAGATATTGTTATGTCAAAAACAAAAGGATCGCTGAAAGAATAAGAAGCACAATGGAATAAAAGAGAACACAAATATTTATCCTGGGAAACCCTCATGGGGGAGAAAACCCAACAAAACTTTCTCGATGTATACTTCAACCAATTACAGTGTAAGAACCAAAGATAATACTAGATTGCTTCCGCTTCTCCAGACGAACTACTTCTCCTCTCTCTATCGAACTTGCTTGAGTTTTGAGTGTGTCCAAAAGAGGGAGGCACCTCAACTATTTATACACATCAACTGAGAAGTCTAATAACCCAACATGGCCAACTTCTCCTCACTACCAGTGATGACTTGCCTTGGGAAACTCAAAAATACATTTTAATAATACTTTTGTGGGTACCATTGACCCGACTTACAATAGAGGTTTTACCTCAAGACTTTACATGACCAAATACATCAATGACATCCCCAATCGAAGGAACAACATCTCCAAAATGAGGAATAACAATAATAATACAAAATAGAATATCTTCAACAATTACATTTCTTTAACACTCCCTCTTCACAAGGAAGGTATTATATAACAATAACACAACTATACAACTAACTAGTAAGTCTATATGTCATAGAAATTTTTCACAACTATATCAACATCATCATCATCCATGGAATATCATCATCATGGAACATCACATCATTCTCTCGAGCATCACATCTCGGCATATCATCTAGAGCATCATCTCGAGCATCACATCTTCGTACATCATCGCAAGCATCACATCTTGGCACATCATCAAGGCATCACATATCAACACATCATCACGAGTATCACATCTCGACACATCATCACAAGAATCGCATATCATCACATCATCACAAGCATCACATCTCGGCACATCATCATGAGCATCACATCTCGTCACATCATTAGGAATACCACTTCTCAACACATCATCACGAGCATCACATCTCATCACATCATCACGAGTATACATCTCAGCACATCATCATGAGCATTACATCTCGGCACGTCGTTACGAGCATCACATCTCATCACATCATCATGAGCATCACATGTTGTTACATCATCATGAGCATCACATCTTGTCACATCGTCACAAGCATCATATCTCGTCACGTCTCAAGCATCAACATCTTGAGCATCACCTACAATATCACACATGCAAGCACAACACAACATTCGCAAATGATTGTGGAATCACCCACAACATAAAAAAATGTTGGAATCACATCGCTCGCAAATGAATGAAGGACCACATTGTCTACAACTAAGTGCAATACCACAACATCCACAAATGAATGTAGGACCACAACACAACATATGTAAATTAATGCAAGACCACAACATAACAACCATAAATGAATTCAAGACCACAACACAACGTCCACAAATGAATGCAGGACCACAACACAACATTCACAAATGAACGCAAGACCACAACACAACGTCGACAAATGAATGCAAGACCACAACACAACGTCGACAAATGAATGCAAGACCACAACACAATGTCCGCAAATGAATGTAGAACAACAACGCAACGTCTGTAAATGAATGAAAGACCACAAAACAATGTCTGCAAATGAATGAAGGACCACAATTTCCACAAATGAATGAAGGACCACAATTTCCACAAATGAATGTCGGACCACAACGACTGCAAATGATTGAAAGACCACAATGTTCGCAAATGAATGTTGGACCACATCATCATCTCACCATCATCTGTAGGTACTCTGATAAACTTGACTAGCCTTCTCTACACTCGCATATTACTGCCATCACATCATCAATAACAAGCTCATCATCACTCCCTATTTCTAGGGAGATCCTTTCGGACAACACCAAGCTTTTCTCGAAAATATTCAAACTTCGCACGAGACATAGGCTTAGTCAACACATCTGCAACTTGTTCCTCTATAGGAATAACCTAGAGCTTCACAACTCCTCTATACACCATATACCGGATGTAATGATACTTTATATCTATATGATTTGACTTATAATGAAACATCGAGTTCTCTGTCAGCTTGATGCAACTCTGATTATCACAATAAATATTAGTTGCATCCATCTCGACATCAAACAATCCTACCAATGACTTTTGAAGCCATATTGTTTCCCTACATGATGAACATGCTGTAATGTGTTCAACCTCGATTGTACTAAGTGCAACACTGGTTTGTTTTCTACTAAACCATGTGATCGCCCCTGATCCCAAACTGAAACAACATTCTGAAGTGCTCTTTTTGTATTCAACGCTTCCTTCCCACTCTAAAATAATATAGCCACACAATATGAATTCATTGTATGCTATATATATGAGTCCATAATCCAATGTACCCTTGAGGTACCTCATCACATGTTTTGTTGCAACTAAGTGAATGTGCCGAGGCTCCACCATAAACTGACTCAAGTTGTGTACAACAAAACATATATATAGTCTTGTACATTATCAAATACATTAGTGAGCTAGTATTTTGTCTATCTAGTGTGAGATATACTTTTTATGAAGAATCATCATTCAAGAGCTTCAGGTTTTTCACCATCAGAGTGTTCTTTGCCTTGCAGTCCAACATCGCAAATCTCTTTAGGATCTCAATTGCATATTTTCCTTGGTTTACGAAAATCTCATCTAGGTACTGCCATACTTCGAGACCTAGGTAGTAATACATCATGCCAAGGTCTTTCATCTTAATTTTTTCTGCAAGATTCTTCTTACATTCGTTGATGAGCCTCTCTTCCCCCATAAAAAATAGATCATCCACATATAACAATGATATCATGATACCATTATTTACAACCTTATAGTAAAGGTTGGAATTTGCTTTACTTTTGGTAAATCCCAAGCTCATCAAGAAGACATCAATTATCCCGCACCATGCTCTGGGTGCTTGCTTCAACCCATATAGTGCTTTCTTTAATCTACACACTTGTGTCCTATTGTCATGTGTCTCAAAACCTGTTGGTTGTTCAATATACACTTCTTCTTATATGACGTCATTTAGAAAGGTTGTATTTAAATCCATTTGGTGTAACTTCCATTTCATCTTGGTTGCCAAGGCAAGTACAGTTTTGATTGAAGTGTATCTTGCTGATAGTGAAAAAGTGTCTTCATAATAAATCCCTTCCTTCTGCGAGAATCGTCATGCTACAAATTTTGCTTTGAACTTTTCAATGCTGCCATCTGTTGAATGCTTTGTCTTGAAAATCCATTTTGAAGCCTACCATTGATTTATCCTTTGGTCTTGGCACCACAACCCAAACATCATTAGTTATGATAGACTAGTATTCTTCGATCATCGAGTCCATCCATTCTTTCTTCTTTAAGGCTTCTAAAAAAAATGTGGGCTCCTCATCAATAAGCTTGCACATCAAGGCTACATAGTTGGAGTAGAGTCTTGGTCTCTTTCTTCATTCTGGTGCACCGTACCTTTCTACTTCTCAGATTATAACACGAGCCCAAGCTAGTCTTCTCTTTGACGAGATCATCTCACGAGGTGCTTCCATGGGTCCTTGAGGTTCTGCCATGTGACGATCTCCTGGTATGGGTTCTTCTTCAATATCTCTAACTGGTGGATTACTAGATTCTTTAATTATAGGATCCTCCTGCTCTTCTTCATGATCTTCATCTACATAGTTTGTTTTGGATTTGTTGAAAATTGCATCTTCATCAAATGTGACAAGCTCCCCAAAATTTCCCATAGCTTCTTTGTTGTTTCTTCTTCTGAGAAATTCAACAATACAAAACTAGCTAAACAAAGTCGGATTGTAGTCATTTCCTTTTTGTCAATATTTTGCTAGTCTTCCTTCAACACACCTATTGAAGTCGTTCCTAGGTCGACTATAATCCATAGCTTCCAAATCTTTAAAAAAATCCCATTAAACTTTTTAATTTATATCCTCGATGTGTTAGCCATGCTATCTATGAATCAACATGTTATAGTGTGATTTGCCACACCTGATAATTCATGCTTTGATGGCCTATCCATGTCCCTATGCAAACTCCTTTTACCCTTTTTTGCTGACTATGAACCTGATGCTCCAGTGGAACCCCTTAACAGACATTTTTATATGTATATGTGGGTCACAAGCCTACAACCCGTGTATACTCAGCTTGCACCATTGTCGCCCGCATACATCAGGAAATGTGCTCAAAAACAAAAACAAGTATTTGGAGTTTCCCCCCACCAAGTAACAAAGGACTTGTCCCTTGGCCTTCCATATGTCGAGAAGTGCTCCACTTCAAACCTTCACTTCCTATTGAAGGGCTATGTATTGAGCTACTATGAAGCATTAGAGGATGAAAACTTTGGAGAGCAAAGATACTGTAGTGGAATTGTGCCCCATTCTTATGTACTTGAGTCTGCATCCCTTTGTCCTTGAAGCATCCATTAGTGTTATTTCCCAAGCTTGCCTTGATCTTTGTGAGCTTGCCTTTGTATGGAGGATTGAAGTGGTGGAGGCCCAGGTGGAGGGACTCAATTTCTCAATTTCAACGAGGTGTCGACATATTTTTTCATCTTTATCTCTATTCATATTAATAGAAATATCCATTCATCATCCACTGCATGTGTAATTATAAATATTTTGATCCATGGATGTAATTACTTTGATTATGTATTGGAATATAACATGCTAGATTAGATTCTAACGCATCACATATATCATGCTTGTCTATCTTGTTGTTGTTGAGGGAAATGTGTAGATACGAGTTTGATTGAAAGCTCCACGAGGATCTACTTCGAACGTCTGGAATAAGGTATGCCCCTTGTCTCTTAGTGTTAGTTTCGCTTGTATATTTAACATGCTTGGAAATGGGTTTATTTCTAGTGTCATCATATCTGTTGTGGTCCACCCCAAGCCATAGGAGATCTTCTTCGTAACACAATGATTCTAGAAGACTCCCACTATAACAGGTATTCCCTAGATACATGACCATTTCAAAACCCTTAGCAACAAAGGCTTCCCATGTAGCTAAATATAGCTCTAATACCAATTATCAGGGTCTTAATACCGATCAAAATAGGTTTACAAATTGACTCATATATTTAAACGCATTAAACAAAAGACAGTGACACATGACAACATCAACACATTACACATAAATTGCCCTATAAACCTCTCTCCTAGAGGAGAACCAACAAACAAGTGAGCTTTCACTCATTTATTAATCAAACACTATAAAATAGGTGATTATATTTGTGACTTGTTAGACCACAAATCACACTTCAACACATCATGCCATAATATTCAAGTACTTCATATGTAACCATTACATATTATTTATATATGAAATACAACCAACTTCTCTTTAATGACAAGCCATAACTTCCTAACTAATTTTGGTTATTCTCTTATAGTCGACTTGATTAGGTCAACTTGTTGATGTTTCTTTAGTTTGCAGCATTGGGCATACATTCTCCCATATTGGTCATGTTGATTTTACCAATGGGGAATGATATATTCACCCTCATACCTAAGTCATATGGAAAGAGATGAATGGCCCAGACAGGGGAGACCTTCTCCAATTAGTCTGAGTCATATGGATTGGGGAGATTGGCCCCAAGGTGCTCTCACATTGCCAGCTCCAAGATGGAATGACCTATTTGAAGAAATTCAATGACATTAATATGCAAATTTTCATTTACACATTATGTCAAACACTTGAGCTACTAAATTTCTAAGACTGAAGCGAATCATTCACACATGAATACACATAAATTTTGGTCAAAGACCAGGAAAAACCCCAACTCCCGGGGAAAACCCTAGAAAAATAAAATTATCATTAAAAGGAGAATCTTAGAAATTTTCTTTTCAACACATAATTTTTTTCTCTTCCAACCCTTACTAACAAATTCATTCGCCCAAAACAACAGCAAATACCTTGACTTTTGTGCCAATGAACTCTTGTATAATCTGTTGTACCTTCACACGTGTTGTACGGAACTGCACAAATATGCACGTGAGATGTATAGATTCTATACTTCCTGCATGCCTAGGGAATCATGCCACAATAGTAATAAATGTTGTACAACCCTGTCAGACTGTTGTATGGATCTGCCTCAATTTTTGTGCCTCACCATGTTGTACGGATTTGAGAGGTTGCATTAAATGCTATTGTACTTTTGCCTCGATATTTGTGTTGTTGTTGTCTTGGGAAATGTTCCAATATTATAGGGCATTTCTCTCTCATTCAATCTCAATCTCCTCTCTCTCCTCATTGATGGTGTCTTTTAATATGTCCTTTACCCTAGTTTTATACTTTAAATTATGTAACTAACCATCTAAGCACCTAATCTATGGTTGAGATGCTTTTACAAAATCTAGGGTCATCATTAAATGCACCCTTATTTAATAATAACTCACTTTAATTATTAAATATCATTTAAGTGAGACCCAATACAATAAAGTACAAAACATCATTTATTTATATATAACTCAACTTTTTACATAAATATACACAAGGGAAAAATTACATGTCCTCTTTATCACACCAAACCAAAACTATAAAGAGGAACTTCGTAGTTAATTTTCTAACACTCCCTCTTAATGAGGAAGGTCACCAGCACTATGTCCATCTCTGACTCCTACAATAGCTCCCTCCTGCTCTGGAAGCAATCTCGAAAATAGATGCTTTAACTCGAACTAAAACTCTGAAGCCTAAGACTCGACCTGAGTCTCATCCAACTGCTCGTATGTACCATCACTGGACTGGCTGAGCCTCCTGCCAATGATCTAGAGACAAACGCTCTCCTCTTTAGAACCATATCTATCATATGCAACACCATCCTCATATTCTGACTTTGATATCCACTCTCATGTTCTTGTTCTTGGTCATACTATATGCCCTCTCAGGACATAGATTATGGCCCTATGATTTCCCAATAAAATAGTGGTCCCAACTGGCTCATCTCTCCGATATAGGAAGACATAACTAGACCTAACCATCACTCCATAGCCTTCATCCTTAAAGGATGATACTGAGAGTTTGTTGACTCTCATCCCAGGTACAAACAATACTCCATGTATTTCTAGGATCTCACCAAGGTCTAGTAGAAACCTAATTGTTCTAACTCCACGTATGGCTATCTGAGGACTATCCTGGCCCCGACATTGTGATCATCTGAAAGAAATCATAGACTCTATTCATATATTTGGCTGCACCACTGTCAACAACCTAGACATTCTCAAAGGATGAACTTCCTACACTGGAATCAATTGAGACAAGAGAAAACTCTTGCTCAAATTTCATGGCATAATCTTCTACTGATACAGATGTTGTCATATCATATCTCTTTTAGTCTTCTCTTTCACATTCTTTTTATCAGGACATTTCGAAGAATAGTGTCCCATCTGCCCATAATGGTAGCACTTGATCTGACAGAGGTATTTATTCTTCTTGCTTGTCTTTGTTGCAAGGGATACATTATGCTCCACCTCCTCACTGAATTGACCACCCATAGCTCCCTCTCGAATCTCCTCTTGGGTAAAATCATCCCAAATCCTGGCCTAGTATGGAATTTTCTCTCTACCAACAATACATTTGACAAAAAATTCCCATTTCTTGGTGAAGCCCTTCAGGGCTATCCTCACCAACTCTGAATCTAAGACAACTTCTCCTATTGTTGCCAAATCACCTTTGACCTGAGCCACTCGAGTTAGGTAGGAAGTTACACTTTCATCTTTGGTCATCTTCACATTTGCAACTTGTCATTTAGCGTCATCTTTTGGTTCTCATTCTTTGCCTTGAATAATTGCTTTAGTGTTATCCCACGTGTCATTAACAGCATTTTTCTCTGCCAAATGCGGGATAAGATGATCCTTTACCCCATATAGGATCACTCTCTCATATCTAGATTCAAGGGATCATGTTCTTCTAAGTCATCCTTATCAGTAGGCTTCGTCATTTTGGTGTTTGCAAAGTTCCATATATTCCATTATTTGAGCACCGCAGTTATTCTAACCTTCCAAGGTAGATAGTTGGATATGCCATCCAACCTATCTTCATACCTAATGCTCATCATCTAGAAAACAACTCACAACAAATATTAAACTGGAAAGACAACACAACTCTTCTGTGATTTACAACTTTGAAGACTACTTCAACTTGGCTTTGATACCATGAAGAAATTCAATGACATTAATATGGAACTTTTCATTTACACATTATGTCAAACACTTGAGAAACTAGGGTTTATGATTAAAAAATTACTTCTTAAATTTGAAATACAAACCACCAACTCAAGAACTTTCCAAGACTGAAGCAAATCATTCACACATGAATACACATAAATTTTGGTCAAAGATCGGGAAAAACCCCAACTCCTCGGGAAAACCCTAGAAAGAGAAAATTATCATTAAAAGGAGAATCTCAAAAAAAATTCTTTTCAACACATAAATTATTTCTCTTCCAACCCTTACTCACAAATTCATTCACCCAAAACAATAGCAAATATCTCGATTTCTGTGCCAATGAACTATTGCATGGTCTGTTGTACCTTGAAATGTGCTACACGACACTATACAGATATGCACATGAGTTGTACAGATTCGGTACTTTCTGCCTACCTCAGGAATCGTGCCACAACAGTAATAAATTATGTACGGCCCTGTCAAACTGTTGTACAAATCTACCTCGATTTATGTACCTCACACGTGTTGTACGAACTTGACAAGCTGCATTAAATGTTGTTGTACTTTTGCCTCGGTATTTGTGTTGTTATTGTCTTGGGAAGTGTGCTAATATTCTGTTAGGATATTTAGACACTTAGGAGTTAGTTAAGATCAACTTGTGTAATATATCCGTTAGGTAAAAGTGTGTTTCTTTAGTATGCATAGTATGCATTTGTAAATATTCTAATCCGATGGTCACGATATGTTCTAGACATAGAGTGATCCGACGGTTCAACTTCTCTTAGATCATACCTACCATTGATCCGTGGCTTAACACCCGATTGGTCTATGATCTCTATTTAAAGAGCATAGAGGGTCCTTGGCTAGTTGATCGATTATGAGAAGCTCATGTAACTTTCTTTCTTTTGCATAATAAATTGCTCCAAGTAGCTATTTGGCTGGGGCTGTGGACTATTTCCATCTTGAGGATTTTAACCACGTGACAAACATCGGTGTGTTGATCTGTGATTTATTTGTGTGAAGCGGTTGCTCAAGGTGTTCGGTCTTTTGGGAGTACCATGTGTACCCGAACATCTTCTAGGACATTTCTCTCTCCTTCAGTCTCAATCTCCTCTCTCTCTCTCCTCATTGATGGTGTCTCTTAATTTGTCATTTACCCTAGCTTTATACTTTAAATTTTGTAACTAACCATCTAACCACCTAATCTATGATTGATATGCTTTTACAAAGCCTAGGGTCATTATTAAATGCACCCTTATTTAATAATAACTCACCTTAATTATTAAATATCATTTAAGTGAGACCCAATACAATAAAGTACAAAACATCATTTATTTATATATAACTCAACTTTATACATAAATATACACAAGGGACAAATTACATGTCCTCTTTACCACACCACACCAAAACTATAAAGAGGACCTTCAGACTTAATTTTCTAACACTATTCCATATTATAGTATGTTTGGCTTGTTTATTTGATAGGGAATTTCATCCCCTTGTGGAATATACAAGTCTAGCCTAATGTTGAATTGACGTAGACTCTAAGAAGTGTATAGGACTTCTTAGTGGGTCTCTTCAACATTAGAGTTCTATGTGTCGATAGACATGCATGTGAGGATATGACCATCAACAAGAACTTTTCTTAAGAAAGAAGAGATCGCAATAATAAAGTGTTCAACAAGGAATATTAGCATTAAAGTGGTCAAAATAGCAAGTTAGCCCCAACAAAAGTACAAGTTGGCGCCACAGGTTGAATTCAAGTGAACTGATGTGTATAAATAAAGTGCTTATCATTTCATTTCAATCATCCAACTCATCCAAGTTCATCTCTTCTTCTATGGTGCACAAACTAGGTGGTGCAAGTGAAGATTCAAGAAGCAACTATTGAAGATTCTTATCTTCTCTCTTGGGTTCGCTATCCTTCCTTCTTGAAGTTCATACTCTCCATGTGACTGGGATTCAAACTCTCTCTATGATTGAGGGAAGTACAACGTGACTTGTATATTCATGTTGATGTTGCACTTGTATTATTGGAAAATATCTTCTTAAGAAAAGTTGTCAGGTTTTCTCCCAAGTCTAGGTTTCCTAGGATATAATACTATATCTAATGTGTTGATTCTCTTTTGTTTATGTTCCATTTAAAGGTGAAATTTTTAGTGTGTAATTATTCAATGATAACAGTGGGATGAAATTATTGTTTGAAAAACATTGGGAAGTAATGATCACATCTGCAAATTGTATAAGAAAATTCAACATGGTATTAAATCCAAGTTGAAGATAGTTGTAGCACAATACTGTTGTAAATGTCATAACTGAACTTTCGCTGATGTTCGTTGGGCATTTATTGGACAACGTTGGGGAAATTTTTGCTACAAATAAACTTGCCTTGCCCTAACACACCTATTAGTTCCCTTAGATTTACCATTGGTCAAAGTTGAAAAATTAGTGTTTTTGGTTGTTAACACTCTTCATAAAGTTCGTTGGACCTTTTAGGTTGAACGTTGGGCTTGAATATGGTGTTTAAGAGGTCACCTTGGTAGGGCACGTCTATTGGTGGATTCATTTATTAGTTTTGTCAAAATTCAGTTTTGACGTATTTTGTCGGTGCCAGGGTTTCCGACTCATATTTCACACTTTTTTTTCAAAATGGTGTCCAATCTGAGGTAGAAGACAGTTTGGATGGTGGTACAAACTTAAGATACTGAAAGACTAGGATACTCTTCATCTTGGATGAAAATGAGATATAGAATTATGTAAAAGAAGGTGTCTCAGAACCAGAAAGTGTTGAGGACAAGCCCAAGCACAAGAAGAATGAAGCAAAGGGTAAGAGGATTGGAATGGAAATTCCAAAAGATATATTTTATTTCTTGATTTGATGCTTTTTACAAGCAGTACAATGCAACTTTGTACAAATCAAGGGTCATCATTGAATGATGTGACCTATCAAGCTGTTAATTAATAAATAACAAATTACTAACTAAGTCACTAATTTATTTAGTTTTATTACAAGTCATGCCTCTCTGGAATACTTCGTCCATGAAATATTGGTAAGGATGGGTGGCGCGAACGAACATCTTCATTCTCCCATGTGTCTTCATCATCTAGCAAGTTTATCCACTTGATAGGGTATTCCTTAATTGATTTGGAGCGAAGTGTTCTAGTTTTAATTTCCAAAATTCATTCTGGTTCTAGCACTAATTTTCCTTCATCATCTAACATAGGCAATTCAGTTTGTATGTGAGTGCTTGAGCCCAATTTCTTCTTTAGGAATGACACATGGAAGATGTCATGTATTTTTCCTTTATTTGGGATGTATAGAGCATAGGTCGCTTGTCCCACTTGCTTTCAAACTTGATATGGGCCATAGAACTTGGGTGTAAGTTTATGATTTTTGAATTTTTTTAGTGAAGTTTGTTTTTACGAACAAACACCCAATCGACCACTTCAAATTCTCGATTTGTTATTTTTTAGTCTGCTTGTTGCTTCATGTGGTTTCTAGCTTGTTCGAGATGGTTCTTCAAAATGCGGATGACCTCATCAGATGTTGTTAGGTAATCTCTTGTTGCTGGAACTTTGAAATTGTTGATGACATATTCTCTTATTGTAGGAGGTGGATACCCATATAAGGCTTCAAAAGGTGGAATTTTTGTTGATGTATGATATGTACTAGTGTACCTCCATTCTGCAAGGTGTAGCCATTGTACCCATTGATTTTGTCGATTGTTCACAAAATTCCTCAAGTATCCTTTAAAGCAATTGTTTACTACTTTTGTTTGTCCATATGTCTGGGGGTGGTACGAGGTACTCATAGTTAATGAAGTCCCAACTTGGTGGAACAATTATTTCCAAAAGTTGTTGGTAAATCTGGGGTCCCTATCACTAACAATAACCTTGGGAAACCCATGGAGCTTACATATATTATTTACATAGCTATTTGTGACTTGGCTTGCTTTTGCTTTGGATGAAATACTAATGAAATGAACATATTTTGTTAATCTATCAACGACTACAAATATACTATCCTTTCCTTCTGATGTAGGAAGGTCAGGGATAAAATCCATGGATACTATAATCAACAAAAATATATAATAAATAAACACTAAATAACTATTAATAATTAAATAAATAACTCTTAACAAAGAGTGTAACAAATATAAAAGTTATAAATATTAACATTTAATACTAAGTAGGTTAATTAGGGTAACTAATTAATTACTCAAGATGTGACTTGAAAAGTCACACCCCTTACCACTTAGGGTATAAAATACCCGACACTAATTCTTGTAAAATATCTTTTTATCTATCCAATTATCAATATATATTTGTCCTATTAATGGCTTATCGAATATTCTAGGTGTTCTGGTAATATTGATTGTGTGAAGTGAATAAATATTCGCTTCATTTGGTAGTAGAGCTAGTTTGTGATCTAGGCCTTTGGCCATATCATGATTTTTAATCATAATCCTAAGGAGTCCCTAAATTTATGGGCTTTGACCAAGTAAAAGAATAAAAAAAAGTAAATAATAATAATAAAAAGGGAAAGAAAAAAAAAGTTAAAAAAGAAAAGATAAAAGTAAAAGAAAAAAAGTTAAAAAAAAGAAGATAAAAGTAAAAAAAAATGTAAAAGTGAAACTACATGTGGTTTCTTAAAGTGACTTTGCATTTGGATATAAAAGTGCATAATAATAACTACCAAGAAGCAAGTGAGATTTGAACTTAGGTGGGGAAGGTAACACTTATTCCTCCTAACCACCCAATCTACTCACATTTTACAAAGCTATTGGAAAAAAATGGGATATTGATTAAATTTCAAAGAAAAATCAAGAATATGGATTTTAATGTTGAAAATAATGAAAATTTTCCTATCACCTTGCAAAGAAATGTTGCAATACTATTTAGAATTAAAGGGACACTTGCAGGGAAGGATATCACCATTTCTATTGCACCTGCTGAAAGTAATAATTATATTAGTACTAAATTTGCTAACCATTTAGTAATTCCTGAGTCAAATATAAGGGAAAAGCTAGACTTTTGGGACATAAAACAAATTGAAATAAGTGGCTTACAATTGAATGTTGGAGATAATATGGCCACATCGAAATTCATTGTTAGTTCCTTATGGACCTTTAACGGCGACATAATTTTGGGCTTACCTTGGATAAAAAACATTGGGGATTTTCATCTGAAATGTCGAAAAGAAGTTTCTAACATTTTTCTATAAGCAAAAGAGAATCACATTTCAAGATATTACAATGAATTCAGATATAGAAGCTCCAACATCTGAAGAATTCAAGGATATATCAAAGATGATTTCACAGGGTAATCAGAAGTCAGAACAAAAGAAGCAGAAAGAAGTTGAAAAAATTGTTGCTAATAAGGACGAAGAAATTACTCATTTGAAGAATCATAGTCAAGACTTGATCGCATAAATTAAGAAATTAAAAAGGGAAAATATCACAAGAAGAAATCCAACAAGAATTCCACCAAAAGGAAGTGGATCTCCAAAATGAATTCAATAAGAATCTATTACAAAAAAAAATGAAGAAAATTCTCGCTTAAAAAATTTGAATCAAGGGTTGACTGATAAAATAAAAAATTTAAAAAATGAGGAGTTAAAAAAATCCCCAGAGTTATTATCAACCAGTAAATCGCGAGAATCACAAACAATTGAAGTTTCTACAAGGATTCCACAAACGACTCGAATGCCTTATCGTCACCGAAATCACAGAAATCGATACAACCAAAATCAAATTAAAGCAGAAAATAAACATCGTTCTTCTTATAGGAAAACCAACTACAACCTTGAAAATGAACAAAAACAACATCGAAAACTTTTATGGAAGCCTAAATTAAGAAGTTTTGTACGAGCAGTCAATCATCAAACAATTCCAATGAAGCTATATTTGGGTTTTATCAAGCATCATAGTTCCAAGCTCACAACATCATTAAAAGTCATTACAAGCAAGAGAACAAAGTCATACAATAAACTATGCTTTGAGGACAAAGCAATTCTTAGGGAGAGGTAATGTAATGAACAAAAATATATAATAAATAAGCATTAAATAACTATTAATAATTAAATAAATAACTCTTAACAAAGTGTGTAAAAAATATAAAAGTTTTAAATATTAACATTTAATACTAAGTAGGTTAATTAGGGTAATTAATTAATTACTCAAGAGGTGACTTGAAAAGTCACACCCCTTTCCACTTAGGGTATAAAATACCCGACACTAATTCTTGTAAAATATCTTTTTATATATCCAATTATCGATGTATATTTGTCCTATTAATGACTTATCGAATATTCTAGGTGTTCTAGTAATATTGATTGTGTGAAATGAATAAATATTCGCTTCAGATACCTTATACCAATTTTAGGCTGGAATGTGATGGGGTTGTAGGAAATTGGGAGGAGCCATCGTTTTGAACTTCTTCCTTTTACAAGTATCACTTTCAACCACATATTTATGGATATCAGTCTTCAATCCCTTCCAAAAGAAGGATTGGCGGGTATTGTGGTATGTTTTAAAGAAACCAACATGGCCTGCTGTTGTGGAGTCATGGTTCTCTTTTAAGACTTGAGTTTTGAATTTTGATGAACTGGGTAAATATATTTTTTGTTTGTACCATAGTATGTCTTTTTCCAATAAATATTTGGAGCTTATTGTCTTGTTGTTTTCAACTTCTTCAATTAGTTTCCTCGTCCTTGGGTCTTTCACATACTCACTTTGGACTTCTAAAATCAATTTAGGAACAACTATGGATATGGCACATAGTGCGGTATCACTCTCATGTTTTCTTTATAAGCTGTCTGCAACCCTATTCTCCTTACCCTTTTTATACAAAATGTCGAATCAAAGACTGGGATTTTGCTTACCCATTTCTGTTGTTCGGAAGAGAGAATATTTTTGAGTTAGAGAATACTTCATGTTGTTGTGGTCTGTTTTAACAAGAAATTTTGCCCTAAGCAAATATTGCTTCCACTTAACAAGGGCATGCATTATTGCCAACATTTCCTTGTCATATGTGGATTTTGTTTGCTCACTTGGTTTTAACTTTCGCCTTTCGAAAGCAATGGGATGTTTATCTTGCATGAGAACAACTCCTAAGCCTGTCCCTGAAGAGTCACATTCAGGAATGAATGTCTTTGTAAAATCAGGAGCTACTAACACTGACATGGATGTCATTAGGGTTTACAATTGTTCAAAACAAGTTTCTGCATCCTTATCCCATCAGAAATAGTGATGTTAGGGGTTCTACAAATTGGGAGTAGTTGTGAACAAATCTTCTATAATAACCTGTTATACCCATAAATCCTCTTAACGATGTAATTGACTTAGGGGATGACCACTCTGTGATCGCCATAATTTTTCTTGGGATCAACCTTAATGTCGTCGTCTAAAATAATGTGCCCCAAAAATTCTATTTCTTTTTGTCTAAAACTACATTTGATATGTTACCATACAATTTATTTTCTTCTAGAAGCTTCAATATTGTTTTTGCATGCTTGAGGTGCAAGTTCCAAATTTTACTATAAATAAGGATATCATCAAAAAACACTAGCACAAACTTCCTTAGGTAAGGGTGAAACAAGGCATTCATTACTGCTTGAAATGTTGCTGGAGCGTTTGATAAACCAAACAACATCACTCGAAATTCATAAAAACCTTCGTGGGTGGAGAAAGTTGTTTTGGGGACATCTTATTCTTGAATATAGATTTGGTAATATCCTGATTTTAAGTCTAGTTTAGAAAAATATTTTGCACCATGTATCTCATCGAGCAGTTCGTCAACAAAGGGAATGGGGAATTTATCTTTTATGGTGACTTTGTTTATTGCTCGATAATCAATGCAAAGTCTATATGATCCATCTTTTTTACTAACGAGTATGACTGGTGCAGAGAAAGGACTTTTACTACGTGTGATTATTCCAACATCTAATAGTTCCTGCACCAAACATTCGATCTCTTATTCGTTCCTGTGAGATTGTCTGTATGACTTTTTTCTAATTGGATTTGATTTTGGCATCAACTTGATGATGTGATCCCTAGAAAGTGGACGCGGGAGACCATGAGGATGGTTTTGGAAGATGTCACTATGTTCCCCCAAGAGTTGTTCTAATTCACATGAGTCAGTATTTTGTATTCTGTCAGTTATTCTTTCCATAGCATAACAATGTAAGAAGAAGGCTTGAGCTCCCCTTTTTATCATATTTTCAATTTTATTGGATGAGAAAATTTGGGTAGGGGGGGAATTAATACTGTAAAGCTTATATTTCCTTTCATTTACATAGAACCTTATAAATTGTTCTCGTAAGTTTAATCGAACTATCCCCAACGTTTCCAACCATTGTGCACCTAAAACAATGGCAACCCCTCTGATTGCCATAACATACATTGGTGATATTAGTTTGTAGTCGTTTATAGCTAGTTCTACTTTATGTAATTTACTGTCACACAGTGTGGTCTTGTTTCCTAGTATCGATACTTGGAAGCTTGGGGTAGGGTAGATGAATATGTTTAATTGTGTTGCTACCCTAGAGTATATGAAGTTATGTGTACTCCCACTATCGACCAACACCGTCACCTTAGTGTTTTTTATATGGCCAAACAATTTGAGGGTTTGGGGTTGAGAAAAACATGTCATTGCAACCACTGAGAGCGTTGGTGTGATGTTAGCCTCCTCTTTTCCAGTCTCATCGATATCTGACTCTGTGTCAGAGGAAGGTGTGTCGCTTGATTCTTCATCAATATCATCACTCGTTTACTTTTTTTGTACAATAATAGATTCATATTTTTACACTTATGTCCTGGACGCCAATTAGGGGCATTACACTTATGGCATGGATTGTCGCCTTTTTTCCCATTTTCTCTTAGGTGGGGTGGCATATAAACCGATGAACGTTGTGATATTTGCTTTTCTTCAATTAATTTTGCTTTTTGACGAGCTTGTTCCACGTCTTTGACATTGAGTAAATTTATCTTGCTTTGAATACTCTATTTTATCCCACCAATGGGAATTTGCAGGAGTCGTTCTTAGGTTATATCTTGGACACGAGTGGCCAGGACCAATAGATTGCTAAAATATTCATCCACAACTCCTTCTTGTTGTAAACGAGTGAGCTTGTTGTAGATTTCAACTTCTTCTATGTCTTAAAATCGTTTAAAGAAATTTTTCTTTAAGGTGTCCCAGTCTCTAACTAGTCTTTATCCCTTCATTGTTGAGTCCCACCATAAGAACCCAGTCACAACCAGTTTTATCTATGTACCTTGCTGCAACATTCAATTTGTCATTGTCACCATAGATATTGTACATTTCAAAATATTTTTCGATTTTGTTGATCCATCGAATCCCGTCTCGATTATTTTTGCCATCAAACCTTGGTAGATCGATCTTGATATTGTGAACGACTTTGTGGGTTGGGCCTGTATGTGAGTTAATGCCTCCTTTAACTTGGTCTCTCAGTGAGATAATTTCGAGCTTTATCCTGCGAATGTCCTCATCTCTTTCCTCAAGCTTTGCCAATATCTTTTGAACTAGATCATCTTCTGAATTTATGGATGCATCATTGTTCTCCAGAGTGTTTCCCTCCTTATTTCTTGTATTCATGTTGCTAATTTTGGATTGGGGATAGATTAACTATTAAATATTTAATTACAATAATAATTATTTTTTTAAACAAAAACGGTTATTTTATTAAGAAAGGTTCAGCTAAGGCCACTGATCAGCGATACAAAGACCACTACTAGACTCCATCTTTAGATGATGGGCATTTATGGAGGGATTTCCTGACTAATCATCGAGTTTACCTTGAGTTCATAACACCCTAAATCTATGAATTTGTTGGCTGCTTCATCCGCACTCTTATTCAGTTCCCTTAGAACGTGAAAGAATTCAGTCTTCTTAAAACTTTTAGCCTTATATCTGATTCTTTTTAACAATCCTTCCAGCCTCTCATTTTTTCCTCTTCTTCCCCTAATCAATGCTTGAATAATTAACCGCGAGTCACCAATGACCACGACTTCATCCGCTCCTAAAATCTGAACCTGCTTGAGGCCTTGCCAAAGCCCATAGGCTTCTGCCATATTATTAGACTCATGTCCGATGCTCCAAGAATATTCTATTTCAGTTTTCCCTCTTGGGTTTATAATAACTCCACCCCCTCCTGCTCTACCTGGATTCCCTTTTGAAGCTCCATCGAAAAATAACTTGAAAATCTTCCTTTCCTTTAACCAATTCTCGAGCTGGGAATTATCCATTCGGATTTCCCATTCCTCCATGTTATTGACAGCTATGCTTTTTTTCTCCTGAATCTTGAGACTTTGCATCCATTTTTTTTCTTTACTTGTCAACTCAGCTTTATTAATCGGGATCGTGGATCTACTCACCACCTCACCAAGCAGAGCATTGATTATTACAATTACCTTCCATGCTGATTGGTGCCGATTCTGGAAAATTCGCTGATTTCTTTCTTTCCAGACGCACCAGCAAACAATTTTGGCTAGTTTCTGCCAGCAAGCTCTCAACCCATTCTTCTTAGTCAACTCGCCGGGATACATTTTTTCCCAATGAATAAAAAATTCCTGGTTACTCCCATTCCAATTAAATCCGGCATCTTCATTCTGCACTATTCCGTTCCAGACTGATATGGTATATGGACAATTGAAAAATAAATGAGAAATTGTTTCAGAATTAGCAACACATAGTGGACATCGAAATGGGCCTGCGTGCCCCCTTTTCTCCAAATTCTCTCCCGTTAGCAATCGCTGATGAGTTAAAATCCATATGAATACATCAATTTTTGGTAGAGTATTATTATTCCAATTGTGATTCCAGATCACAGGATTTACTGGCACATTGAATGAAGCAACACACTCGCTGTACCCTTCAGCAGTCGTGTAGGAGCCAGACCTGTTGCCCCAGCCACGTTTGTCTTTCAATTTGATGGAAATTGGAGCTGTCCCGGCCAGATGATGGCTTAGCATTATTTTCTCATTCTCCAGCGCAGGGGGGCAAACCGGTAGCGTCCACTCTGTCCAGCGATAAGGATAGTTCGTGTCCCAATTGGAGATGCTCCATAACGTTGTAAAACCTCTCTCCTCCATCCATGATTGCAGGCGCGGCAGATGAGGAGGAAATTTCCCAAGGACCGAATCCTGGCAGAAGTTTATGGTTTTACCGTTACCTGGTATCCAGTGTAACCTTTCAATGAAGTGGGGCAACGATTTTTTGCAAAGCTTGAAGATGGCGG
>LPNX010175682.1:772478-803514 GCA_001517045.1 Pseudotsuga menziesii | reverse complement strand
CTTCTATTCTCTTAACGAATTTCGGAAGTTCTCTTTTGCTAGATCTATTGACAGAGTTAGAGATAAGCCTTTCGAAGGCTTCCGATCTGTTAGACGGTGAATCCCCGCCTGTCTCCTCGGCCATTGATGCTCCACCCTTCAAAGCATGGAGGCCTCCTAAGCCCAGCCAGTCCAGCACAACTCTACAGCCTGATCATGCATGCAGCCCAATGATCACCTCTTTGCCCTGGAAAGCACGCAGCCCCTCAATGGGATCGCAGTTCACTCTGGCAGGGACCTGCAGTCTTCACGCCAGGTCAGAGATCTGCACCCCAGCGCGTCCTCTGCTCCAGCGAATCAACCAGTTCGATGGCGTTCCCTGCTCCAGCGTTCAAGCGTGATCTCCAAAGTTGATCTGCGAGCAATCTCATTACAATAATAATTATTAATAGTAATATTATATGCAAAAAAAATTAATAATAGTTCTCAAAAAGATTTACAAAAAAATATTCAATATCAAAATAATAATAATAATAAAATATTTTTTATTATTATCAATTGTGGTTCACCTACCCCCAACGGGGCTTTCTACGTCCACGGGAACAAGTCATAAGCGACCCACTTGAAGGGGCCTCAACCCATTCGCTCTGATTACAGATTTAACCCAATGGGTACATCAAGTGATGCCCTTATATATAGCAATGTATAGCCATTAGGGTATTTGACCCCAAGACCTTCTGATCACAACTTACAACACTCGACCACTTGAGCTCTCCCACTGGGCTAATAATAAGTAATATTATTATTACTATTACTATGTAATATTATATATTTTTTGGAGTGAAGAAGGAGAGAAGTGAATGGGTCGGTGTGGAGAATGAATAACCCTGAGATGGAAATCGTTGAGCTCTGATGCCAACTTGGAATGAAAATTTCAAAAGATATATTTTATTTATTGATTTAATGCTTTTTGCAAGGAGTACAATGAGACTTTATCCAAATCAAGGGTCACCATTAAATGATGTGACCTATAAAGTCGTTAATTAATAAATAACAAATTACTAACCAAGTTACTAAATGATTTGGTTTTACTACAAGGATCTTGATAGATTTTGTAAAATATCATTTGATTCTAGACATTGCTAAGTTGAAAACTGCCAAAGAAATGTTTGATGCCTTGGTGGGATTCTTCAAGAGTAAGAACCTAGTAGGAAACTAGCATTGAGGAATCAACTCCATAGTATCATGATGACCAAATTAGATTCAATTTCCACCTATTTTGTGAAATTCTCCCAGTTGAGAGATCGACTTAAGTCCATTGGAGACACCATTGATGTAACCGATCTTGTTATAGTGACTATTAATGGGTTTCCTTCTTCACAGGGAGTCATTTGTTCAGAGAATTTGTGGACGAGCTGAGTTTCCCACGTTTGATCGACTATCGGATGATTGTGTCCAAGAGGAGGCCAAAGTATTGTCCAGGAATAACTTGCAGAGATCTCAGGATGAAGGAACTCAAGATCTTGCAACTCATGAAAGAAAAAGGAAAAGGAATAAGACAAATTGGGAAGAAAAATATAGGTGGAAGATGAGCCCCAATTCAAGAACAAAAGAAGAAGGATATTTCGAGAGTTAAGTGCTTCAATTGTCATACATTTGGTCATTGTCCTTTTCAGTGTCCTTGGAAGAAAAGAAAGGAAAAGTAGCATGCATCAACAATTGATGTGGATGAGAATCCACCACATAAGAAGACAAAACTTTATGACATTGCAGATGAACTTCAGAAAGAGTACTTCTTGTAGATCCAAAAGGATCTTGGATCTAGTGCATTTAGATGTATGTGGACCAATGACACTATCATGTATGGTTGGATTCTTGTACTATGTGACATTCATTGATGATCTCTCTCTAGAATACATGGATCTACCTCATGAAGACAAAAGATGAAGTCTTCAACACGTTCCAGGAGTTCAAGGCTCGGGTAGAGAACTTGATGGAGAAGAAGATCAAGTTTTTTAGGTAAGATAATCCAGTAGAGCATACTTCCAATGAATTCAATGATTTTTGTAAGGAAGCAAATATTAAGAGGTAGTTGACAATTCCTTACAACCCTCTATAGAATGGGGTTTGGAAAGGAAGAACATGTCGATTGTAGAAGCTGTGAAGATGATGATCCGTGACTAGAATTTACCCATCTTCTTATGGGAAGAGATATCCAACACAATAATTTATGTTCAAAACAAGAGTCCTTGCTAGATATTAGGGGACAAGACTCTTGAGGAGGCATTCACAGGAGTGAAGCCAGAGGTCAGTCATTTGAGGATACTTGGTTGTTCAATATACATCCACGTTCCCAAGGAGAAGATGATGAAGTTTGAACCTTCTAGGAAGAAGGGTACTTTTGTGGGGTACAACAGGACTTCGAAGGCCTATAATATCTTCATTCCAATACAATGTCAAATTGAGGTTACTCGAGATGTTACTTTTGATGAGGAGGTAGCCTTCAGGATGTCCAAAAAGGCTCATGAGGAGATTGATAGTAAGGAACAAGATGATCCTAAAGATGATTGCACAGATACCTCTAGTACAATTGTTCACCCTTCACACTGTCATGAGGATTCAATAGAGCCAACAAATCCAGTGGATATTCCTAGAGATGTTGCAATGATACGAAAGAGGCTAGGATGTCTTCATGATACTTATAAGATGAAAAGATCCATGCAGCTCCCAATGGTACTTTTAAGGAGAACAAACGACCTTAAAGGTTCTCAAGTTATATGACATTGATGAGTCACATCATTGATTATAAGCCTTCCAATTATGAGGAGGCAGTAGGACAACAGGTTCAGAAGGATGCCATGATGCAAGAGTATCAGTCCATCATGAATAATGATGTGTGGGAGATAGTATTGAGACTAGAGGGGAATTCAGTGGTGACTTCCAAGTGGATCTATAAGATCAAACATAGTAGTCCAAATTAGCATCTAAGAGGGCATGTTATGTAGGCTTTGGAGTCAGCCAATTGTAGGCTTAGAGAGAGTCATGGATGATATTCAGTGTTCTAGAGGGAGTAGGAGGCTCATCTCAGTAGACCCGCTTGGTGGGAGATGGCACAGATGGATACATAGGGATCAACAATGTAGAGGGCAACAAGTTGCTTTAGTGCATGATACTCAATTGTAGAGGGAGCAGGGTATCCAGATGCAAAGGGAGTAGGATACTTATGTGCAGAGGGAGCAAGGTGTTCCCACACAGATGGAGTACTTTCATCATAGTTTGTTGATAATGGAGGAGGTGCATTGGTTAGGAGTACCTCCCTCACCAAGATAAATTTGACTATGAAGATAGAGATGAAGGATCTTGGCCTAATGCATTATTTATTGGGATTGGAGGTGTAGCATAGATCATGTGAGATATTCCTCAGTAAGGGGAAGTACACAGTTGAGATCTTGAGTATATTTGGTATGATGGATTGTAAGTCCATGGATACATCTATGGATACAAATCTGAAGAATTTGAGTGGTTTTGCTTCATATTCATATTTTGTGGATACCACTTTGAACATACAGTTGGTTGGATCCTTAATGTACCTGGTTAACACCATTAAAGATATTTGCTTTGTAGTGAGCACCCTAAGCTAGTTTATGGTTAAGCCTCGTGTACATTGGATTACGACAAAGCGTTCGTTGAGGTACCTTCATGGTACAGTTGGATATGGTCTGAGATATGTCTTAAGTGGTGAAGTAAGATTACATGGATATACATATTTGACTAGGTAGGGAGTGTTGTGGATATAAATAGCACACCAGGGTGTTGCTCCATCTTGGATCAGTTGTGATATCTTGGATTAGCAAGAAGCAAAATTTTGTAGCACTAAGTATAGAAAATGCAGAGTATATCGCAGCCGGTGTCACAAGTCACAAAACAACATAGCTTCAGAAGCTTCATATAGGACTATTTGATTACGAGATAAAATATCACTTCATCAAAGACATGGTGCATAAGGAATTAGTACAACTCTAATACATATCCACGGATGAGCAACATCGAGAAAACATTCTCCCAGATTGGTCATGATGATTTGACCAAGGGAGAATGATACATTCACTCATGGGGCCATGCTAATTTGGCTAGTGGTGAAAGGCCCTGGCACAATCTTACTCCAATTAGCCATACTAATTTGGCTAGGAGTGAAAGACTCGAGATATAGATTGCAGACATTCTCACCACGCCTTTGTTTAAGGCAAATTTTGTATACTTTAGAGATAAGCTTGGTGTGATGCAGAATGCCTCCCTCTGTGAGAGTGAGTGTTAATGTTTCTCTAGTTTGTAGAATCGAGAATACATTCTCCCCTATTAGTGATGTTGTTTTGACCAAGGGAGAATAATGCATTCACCCTCAGAGCCTGAGTCATATGGAAGAGGTGAATGGCCCAGGAAGAGGCAGTCCTTCTCCCATTATCTTGAGCCATGTGGATTGGGGAGATTGGCCCCAAGGTTCTCTCACATTGCCTGCTCTGAGATGGAGTGATCTATTCTATATTAGAGAATATTTGACTTGTTTATTTGATAGGGTCTTTCATCCCCTCATGGAATATACAAGTCTAGTCTAATGTTGAATTTGATGTATATTCTAAGAAGTGTATGAGATTTCTTAGTGGGTATATTCAACAACATATCTATGTGTGTGAATAAATGTGCATATGAGGAGTAGATCATCAACAAGAACTTTTCTTAAGAAAGAATAAATTCCAATAATCAAGTGTTTAACAAGGAATATCAACATTAAAGTGGTCAAGGAGCAATCCAGCCCCAGTAGAAATACAAGTTGGCCCCACATGTGTAATTAAGTTAAATTGATGTGTATAAATAAGGTGCTTATCATCTCATTTCAGACATCCAACTCGTCCAAGTTCATCTATTCTTCTCTGGTGCCCAAATCAAGTAGGGAAAGCAAAGATTCAAAAAGCAACTATTGAAGACTCTTATTATCTCTCTTGGGTTCTCTATCCTTCCTTCTTGAATTTTGTACTCTCTATGTGACTGGGATTCACACTCTCTCTGTGATTGAGGGAAGTACACTGTGACTTGTATCTTCATGTTCATCTTGCACTTGTATTATTGGAAAGTATCTTCTTAAGTAAAGTTGCTAGGTTTTTTCCCAAGTTTGGGTTTCCCATGATAAAATATTGTTTCTATTGTGTTGTGATTCTCTTTTGTTTCCGCTGCATTTAAAGTTGAAATTTTCCGTGTCTAATTATTTAATGACGATAGTGGGATGGAATTACTCTTTGAAAATTATTAGGAAGTAATTATCAAGTTTGAAAATTGTATAATATAATTCAACACCACTTTGGTCGATTCCTGTTGAGCTTCGGTTGTTTCATTGAATTCCCATTGACAAGTCATCTTCATTCAACCAAACGTCTATTCTTGTCAGTTGGCCCTACCTAGACAATTGTCGTCCATCGCCTCCGACTCCATTTGACTAAACCTATCGACCATAGACTTTGTTAGTCAATCCACATGCAAAGAATATAACATTCCCAACACTAATTGAAGACAAAATTAGTATTCGAAGCCAAGCAAAGATCTTGCTATATTGGAAAGAAGCTCAAATGTGAAATTTAATAATTTTCGAATTCACATAACTTGTTTCCATGCAATTTTCTAGAAAATTAAATTAAGGTGCTCATATCCTTTCACAATTCGACAATTTTTCTTGCACTTATAAGATCATATCATCTTATATCATCAACAATCACAACAACAAGTACATAGGACCATGAGAAGGCATTACAAGCAAGAATAATGGCTATTTTTTTGTATAAATATGTTTTGAGGACAAAACAATTATAAAGGGAAGATAAAGCAATGAACACAAACATATATATATCAAATATAAATAATAACATTAAAAAAAAACAATGATAATGAAGATACATTTTAACTAAAGGACATCACCTAATGAAGGGACATGGCTTATCTGTAATGTCCCTCCCAAGTGACCTAGTAATGTCGTGTGTTCCTAACCCCTAGTGGTTCTATCCTAGGAGGGGTTATTTGTAAAAAAAATAATCATGAATGTGCAACTACTAGACTAGGATGCAAATTTTTGATTTTTAATTAATATTAAGATGTTTTTAATAAATTTTATGCTAAGTAATGTCCTAGGTGACAAAGAGAGTGCATGAGGCCAAGTGGACCATGAGTTGTCATCTAGAAAAGGAAACCAAGAGAAAATCAAGAAAATACTAAAAATAAACCAAGCAAGAAGATAAAATCCTGCCAAATCAGTCAAAAGAGAAAAGCCAGGACAAAAAAGGAAACTGCAGGAAAGCTGTCAGGATAAAAAGCAAGAAACCTTTCGAGAGCATGGTTTCTAAGAGAGAATGAGGCAAGCCAGTAAAAAAGGTAGGAGGGCGGATTTTATAAAGAGGTAAATGCAAGTTTGTCAAAATTACTAGGGTGCGGTGTCCAAGAATATGAAAATCCATGTCAGGACAAAAACATGAAAGTGGGCAAGTTTCTTCATTCACACATGAGGGTGCATTGGTCAAGGTGGCTTCGGAATGAATTTAACTTACCTATATAGGAATTATAGTAGACCCCTCTTCCAAATTTTGGTCATTGTGTTTTTGGTTTTGAGAGTTTGTTCTCAGTGGTTGAGCGATGTAACTCAATTGAAGCTTTGGGTGGTGTGCCCCTTAGCCATGGTGTTTCATATTTGTTCCTCATGTATGTGAAGACATTAAAGGAGTGTTATTATATGTTTTGAAGTCTACTTCATCCAAGTTCCATATCATTTAGCAAGGCTTGAGGACCTCCCTTCAGTGAAATCCAGTCTTCTTTCTTCCTCCTATTGATTCTATGTTAATCTGGCTATTTTGGAGTTCTTTGTAATGGCAATTTTGACCCCACTCAAATGTATTTATTGTACTAATGTCCATTCTATCATTTAATATCAGGTTCAAATAGTATTCAGTCCATTTCTAGAGTTTGGGAAGCTCAACATTCGATTCTACCTAGTTTCCTAGTCTCAGAGCAAATCTATGGGGTTTAATGTCCTAAGAGGCTAGATATAAGATTCCATTGAGATCCATTTAGACCCTCACTGATATTTTACAATGCAATTATATATCGCTAAAAGTTTCACAACATCTTGAATATGTTTGGTTAAGTTTCATGAAGATTTCTAACACCCTGTGTATAATTCAATGAGTAATTGGCTATCTTCCAGTTTTGACTGAATTAATCAGTCTAAACATACCATTTTTTCCCCTTTCTTTATGAAAAATCAATAACATGTTAATGAAGATATTACATGCCTAAAACTAAAGATTAGTGACCCCTTTCTTATGTTTGGAAATCCAAGAAGATGAGGTTATTGCATAGTCCTAGAGGCTACTTTTTCTAATGCGGCCTTTAGGATTCCTTTTGACTATTTCTGATATGTTATAAACCTACAAATGACGATTTCAACACCCATAATAGAGTTCTAGAAGCTTCCTAAGCTTCTCTTGTTGACTGGTTTCTTGGAAAGTGCTTTATAAAAGTTTTAGTTTGCACATGTTGGGATTCCTAGAAGCCTAGTAGCAGACTTCATCCCGACTAATGTTTGAAACCTAGAAGGGACCAACATACATGTGCTTTTGGACCTAAATAATCAGTATACTTCCTTTCCTTACTGATTTCACCTAAATCTCGGTTTATTCCCTCACTCAACTTGCTAAATTTCCCACTTGTCAGCTAGTTTGTCTTGAAGTTTTATTGCATAGAGTTAGAGAGCCTGGATTTTGATTTAGGTTCATTACAATGGTATCGGAGCATGGTTCTCTAAACCTGCTCTTAATTTACCTTAATTAGTAACAAAGGAGATACCAATCCAAGACATAAAAATCCTGAAGATCTTTTCATTGTTGGAGAAGATGAGGTCAATTCCATCCAATGAAACATTCGAGGAGTGGAAGGAAGTATGGATGACAGACGCATAAGTAGAGAAGAAAAGGATGAAATATTTGCATAGAAGATGCTGAAAGTTATGGATAAATTCACCCAAGTACAAACATAAACTAGAGAGATTCTCTCTATGTTGATAGATAAGAAATAAGGGGAAGTCAGCAGTAATGGTTCCCACCAAGAGGAGAAGAAGGTCTTCAAGGAGCAAATATTTTAAAAAACTGGGCCCCATAACAGACCACTTGAATTCAAAGAGCTGCCATGGTATAATATGCCAAAGTTTATGGAGCATAGGGTGGAGGAAGCTAAAGTACATTTTGAAGGAGTCACACCAATAGAGGTTCGACTCACATAATACATGGTTTTCAGTGAAGAGTTCAAGAGACATTTGACCTTAAGAGATTATTGTGATTATCAATATACAGTCAAATCCATAGGATGTAATAGAACGCCTACTCAAAACTTTGAATTGCAGAGAACCATAGGTAAAATTTCCCTTCCTTATTTTGATGGATCTGCAAAATGCACTTCGAACTCGTGGGTGCAAAAACTATATACTTATTTTCAGCTGAATCCTATGATGGAAAGAGATGCCATTAGGATGGCCACTATGCATTTGGAAGGAGATGCAAGTGATTGGTGGTTTCATGGGTTAAGGACCTTGGGGCATGATATAGTAACTACCTTTGAAGAATTCCCCAAAATATTAGTGAATAGATTTGACAGAAGTGATCTTGATATATCATTCATGGATCTTGCTCAATTAAAACAGTCCAGAACTCTTGATGCTTACATTTCATAATTTCAAAAGGTGGATGTCATGGTCAATGATGTGTTAGAAGCCCTCTTAGTTCTTTTGTTTACAGAAGGACTAACAGAACTGCTAAAAGGGTTGGTTAAATCTCATCGACCTTCTACATTGCAAGATGCCATGGATAAGACCCGAGATCTTCAAGATGCTATCCCAAAAACCAGATTTCCACCAAAGAGTAATTTTCCCTCTAGATTCAAGGATAAGAGACCTTTTCAAAAGGGCCATAGGGGAAATTTCAAGAGGGATAGCTTCTTTAGAGACCGAGATGAATAAAGAAGAAAGAAGTTGTGCTTTTCATGCTAGGAGCCATGAGTTACCGACCATAAATGTGCTAAGGGAAAAGCACACTACATTGAATTTTTTTTGTTCTGAAAGTGAATATGAGGGAGAGAATGGGGACCATCCAACAAATGTAGAAGAAATTTTTGAATTAGTCGATGAGGAGGAGAACCCACAACCATATTCTTGAAAAAATGATGTTTTGTCTAGAGTACCTAGATTTAATACTCTCCGGTTCTAAGGAGTAGTCAAAGGGCAGAGAGCCATTGTTTTGGTGGATGGAGGAGCCACCCATAATTTTATTGATACTACAATGATGGACAAAATAAAGCCACCCATTAAATCCTTTGATGGATTCATTGTCATAACCCTTGGGAATCATTCCATGCACTGCACAAAATGGATTCCCAAACTGCAAGTGACCATTGGGGACTATATAGTTACTAACAATTTTTATGTGGTGAATGTGGCTAACACCAACATTGTTTTGGGATTCCAATGGTTATTTTAAATCGGTGAACATTATGTGAACTACCAAGTTCCAAAAATGAAGTTCAAAAGTTCTGACGGAAAACAAGTTGTTTTTGCAGGTATGAATACTTACCAAAATCAGTTGGTCTCTTCCTACAACATGAGATCTATATTAGGACATGACGACATAGAGTGGGATGTTAAATGTTTCATTGTTTACCAAGGATCAACCATAGGAATTTCTCAACATCCATAGGACTGCTAAAAAAATATGAGAAAGTTTTTGGAGGTCCTCCTCCGGGGAGACCACCAGAGAGAGGGGTTGAGCATGTGATTGAATTGGAGGTAGGGACACTTCCTATCATGATTCAACCATACAAGCATCCCAAAATACTCAAAGATGAAATTGAAGGACCATAAAGGAGATTTTGGAATTGGGGCTGATCAGACCCAGTACCGTTCCTTTTGCTTCATCAATGGTTTTATTGAAGAAGAAAAATGGGACAGCAAGGATTTCCATAGACTATAGAGCTCCAAATAAAAGAACCATTAAGAACCAGTACCACATCCCAAGGATTTATGAGTTAATGGATGAGATGCACGGGGCCAATTTTTTCTCCAAGATTGACCTTCATTCTGGATAGCATCAAATCCGGATGAGAGAATAAGACATACAGAATACAACTTTTCCTTGTCATTATGGTAATTTTGAATTCCTAGTCATGCCCTTTGGCTTGACTAATGCACTTGCAACATTTCAATCTTGCATGAACATGGTATTTAGAGAGAAAATCTATAAGTACGTGTTGGTTTTTTTTATATGATATTTTAGTGTATAGTAAAAATTGGAAAGAACATATGCAACATTTAGAAGTTGTACTAACCATTCTTGCAGACTAGTCCTTGTATGCAAAGTTGTACAAATGCGAGCTTGGAATGAATGAGCTCTTGTATCTTTACCATGTGATTGGACAAGAGGGGTTGAAGGTCCACATGGAAAAGATCCAATCTATCACTGATTGGCTAAGCCCCAAGAATGTCGCATAATTGAGAGGATTCCTTGGAATCTGCACTTATTATCGGAAGTTTCAAGGAATTTTCTAAACTGGCAGCTCCCTTGACTGATCTCACCAAAAAGGAAGCTTTCTATTGGCTAGAGGAAGCTGAAAAACATTTTGAGAAGTTGAAAAAGGTTATGAGCATCTTTCTAGTTCTGGCTCTACCTTACTTCACTCAATCTTTTGTGCTTAAGTACGATACCTTTGGGGAAGGTATTGGAGTAGTACTCATGCAAAACAAGCACCCAATTGCCTTTGAGAGCTTAAATTTATAGCCCCATGAAAGACATTACTCCATTTATAACAAAGAGATGCTGGACATAATGCATGCCTTGGGAAAAATTTCAACAGTACCTGGTGGGTAGTAAATTTTTGGTCAAAACTGATCGCAATAGTTGAGACATTTCTTGACCCAAAAAGAGGTTAATGATAGGAAACACAAATGGGTAAGTAAAGTTCAAGATTATGAATTTTATATAGAGCACAAGAAGGGAAAGATGAATGTAGTAGCAGATGATCTGTCAAGAAAACCAATATTTTCTTCTATGGAGGTCCTTAGGCATTGGAAAGAGCAACTATCCTTAGAGTACTCCAAAAATCATTTTGCATGTGAACTTACCAATGGAGCAATTAGAGATGACATGTACAAATTAATGGATGGGATCATCTACTACAAGGATAGGATTTACTTAGTACCAGGATCATATCTAAGAAAAAAATATTTTGGAAGATGCCCATGATTCACCACTAGTAAGGCATCCTAGTTTTCTAAAAACTTACTGAATTATTAGGGAGAGTTTTTTTTGGAAAGGATCCAAAGCTGATGTGTCGATACATGTGAGGGAAGGTAACACATGACAACATAATAAAGTTGAGCACACACATATAGCTAGTCTATTTCAGCCACTACCTATCCTAAATAAAAAAATGGGAAAGCATTTCATTGGACTTTATCACTGGGTCACCCATGGTGCAAGGTAAGGATTGCATACATGTTGTAGTTGACCGACCGACTAGGTTTACACACTTATTTGTTGTTCCTTCTACCAACTCAACAACTCAAATTGTTGAACTCTTTTTTAAAGAAATATTCAAATTACATGGCTTGCCAAAGATAATAATCAATGACAGAGATAGTAAGTTTACCAGTGATTTTTGGAAAGAATTGTTTAAATTGGTGGGAATAAAATTGAATCTCAGAACAAGTTATCATCCCCAAACTGATGGCTAAACTGAGAGGGTCAATTAGTGGCTGGAGGGTTATCTCATAAATTATGTCATCAAACAACAAAATACACGGATCAGGTGGTTTCATTTGGGAGAATTTTGCTACAATACTACTTATCATCTATCGATAGGCATGTCACCCTTCAAGGCCTTGTATGGATATGAAGCCACAACTTATGTGGATCAAATGTTTGGAGAAATTAGAGCACCAAAAGCTAAGGACTGGGTTCAAGAAAGTCAAGATATCCTAAAGGCACTCAAGAACAACTTGCTGACTGAACAAAACCAACAGAAAATGTATGTAGATAGGAACAAGACTAAAAGAAATCTTCATGAGAATGACTTAGTGTATATACGATTTCAACCTTATAAACAATCAACTATGAAGGGTAAAGGAGTTGAAAAGTCAAAACCCAAGTTCTATGGTCCATATAGGATACTGCGGAAAGTAGGTGAAGTTGCTTATGAACTAGATTTTCCTGAGAATAGTAAGGTGCATAATGTTTTCCATGTTTCATGTTTAAAGAAGGCAGTTGGGAAACATATAATAGTTTCAATAGAAATTCCACCTTTAGATGATGAAGGGCAATTAATTTTGGTACTAGATAAAATATTGCAAACCAAAAAAAGGAAACTTTGGAAAAAAACCATTAAGGAGTATTTACTCTAGTGGAAAGGGCTACCCAGTGAGGATTTCACATGGGAAAATGAATAGGTGTTGCAACACCTTG
Source organism: Pseudotsuga menziesii (assembly GCA_001517045.1). Classification (NCBI taxonomy): domain Eukaryota; kingdom Viridiplantae; phylum Streptophyta; class Pinopsida; order Pinales; family Pinaceae; genus Pseudotsuga; species Pseudotsuga menziesii. Next base: position 790,996 of record LPNX010175682.1, on the reverse strand, counting down.
AAATGCAATTGCTTGAGGACATACCAATTTTGGTAAGGGAGGACTATAATGTCCCTCCCAAGTGACCTATTGATGTTCTGTGTTCCTAAACCTTAGTGGTTGTAGCCTAGGAGGGGTTATTTGTAAAAAAAATCATGAATGTGAAATTACTAGACTAGGATGCAAATTTCTAAATTTTAATTAATATCATGATGTTTTTAATAAATTTTATGCTAAGTAATGTCCTAGGTGACAAGGAGGGCGCACGATGCCTAGTAGACAATGAGTTGTCAACCATAAAAGGAAACCTAGAGCAAATCAAGAAAATACTAAAAATAAACCAAGCAAGAAGATAGAATCCTGCCAAATTAGTTAGAAGAGAAAAGCTATGACAAAGAAGGCAATTGCAGAAAAACTGCCAGGATAAAAAGCATGAAACTTTTGGAGAGCGTAATTTCTAAAAGAGGAAGAGGCAAGTCGGTAAAAAAGGCAGGGAGGCACAGTTTCTAAAGAGGTAAAGGCAAGTCTGTCAAAAGCACTAGGGCACAGTTTCCAAAATGACGAAATGCCATGTCAGTGTAAAAGCAGGAAAGTGGGCAGGTTTCTTCACTCACATATGAGGGCGCATTGGTTAAGGTGGCTTGTGCATGAAATTAACTCACATAGGAATGAGAGCACACCCCTCTTCTTGCAACTTTTGGTCATTGTGTTTTGGTTTTGAGAGTTTGTTCTCAGTGGTTGAGTGATGTGCCTCAATCGAAGCTTTGGGGTGTGTGTCCCTTAGGCACGATGTTTCATATTTGTTCATCATGTCTGTGCAACCATTAAATGAGTGTTATTGCAGGTCCTCAATTCCACTTCATCCAAGTTTTATATCATTCAAGAGAGCTTGAGGACCTCCCTATAGTGAAATTCAGTCTTCTTTCTTCCTCCTATTGAATCTATGTTAACATGGCTATTTTGGAGTTCTTTGTAATGGGAATTTTGACCCCAAGCAAATGTATTTAATGTACTGATGTCCATTATGGCATTTAATACCATTTTCATACAATATTCAGTCCATTTGCAGCATTTGGGAGGCTCAATATTCAATTATACCTAGTTTCCTACTCTCAAAGCAAGTATATGTGATTGAATGGCATAAGGGCTAGCTATAAGCTTACAATGACATACATTTTGACCCTCAATGATATTTTTCTGATGTAATTATATATATCTAAAATCTTCACAGCATTCTGAATATGTTTGTTTAAGTTTCATGAAGATTTCTAACACCCTGCCTATAATTCAACGAGTAATTGACTAGTTTCAAGTTTTGAGTGAATTAACCAGTCTAAACATATCGATTTTCTTTCCTTTCTGTTCAGAAAATTCATGAACATGTTAATGAAGATATTCCATGACTAAAACCAAATATTAGTGACCCTTTTACTGTGTTTGGAAATCCCAAAAGATGAGCTTATTGCATAGTCCTAGAGACTAGTTTTTCTAATGCGACCTTTAGGATTCCTTTTGACTATTTCTGATATGTTATAAACATACAAATGATGATTTCAACACCCATAACATAGTTTTAGAAGCTTCCTAAGCTTCTCTTAGCTGGTTGCTTGTAAATTGCTTTGTAAAGGTTTTAGTTTGCACAAGTTGGAAGTCCAAGAAGCCTGGTAGTAGACTTTAGCCTGGATGATGTTCGAAACCTAAAAGGCCCAACATCCATGTTCTTAGGAACATGAACAATCAATATCCTTCCTTGGCTTACTTATTTCACCTAAATCCCAATTTATTCCCTCACTCGGCTTGCTAAATTGCCCAATTGTCAGCTAGTTTGTTTTGAAGTTTTATTGCATAGAGTTAATGAGCCTGAATTCTGATTTAGGTTCATTACATTATCACCCATGGTGATTGGTCAATGCATACATAAGTATAACTGTAAGTATAATGTCCCATGGCATTGCAACCATCATATTCTATCATATACTTAATCATTTATATTACTTGTCTTATATGTATTTATGTAATTTTTTGAGTAGATGTATTTATGTTGCTTGTCTTTCTTATGTTGGATATTTGCTAATAAATGAATTATTAATCATTTCAAAGTTATCATGACCGTCAAACTAGTTTAAATTGTTAAATGCCATAATTATGATACGATGTATTCTTAATAAAAAGGGCAAATTCTTATCAATGTTAAGAAGCATTTTGGAACACTCTAAAATAGAAAAAACCATTCTAAAAATTGTTATAAAGCATTGATGGAGAAACTCAAAGAATTTAAAACATTCACAATTATAATTTTTTTTGAGACTCAATGAGAGGCATATAACATCTAAGTAGTTAAAAATGTAGATACCTTGTTTGTATTTATAAAAATATTTATCCTTATATTAAATCAGTGGTTTATGATATATGTAACTTATGATTGTTATATATATCTTAAAACATATATTGATAACCAATTGATTTGATATTGAACCAATTTTAAGTCACTCTATCTAATGATTTATTCCCTAGTCTTAAAAAAAAGATAAAATCATAGATACCAAATTCTCATTCCTACATAAGTTTTTTCTTTTTCCAAATATTCTTTAATTCACATTACCATTAAATACTTACAAAATGAACAATTTTATACATAAATATTAAATAGACATAATTTTTACATAATCTAAATGTCGTTAATATATGAGGATGCCAAATCCATTTTTGTATTCAAAAACCAATTTAAACACTTTTAAATTTAGATTTTGTAAAAATAAACAAAAACAAAATTCAAAAAAACCTCAAAAAAATCCAAAACATAAATTAAATAAACATATTCCATTAACAACTTACTTTTTATTAAAGCCTTAAATTTTTTTGAATTGAATTTGATAATGCAATTGAAAAGGGTTGATAAGAAGCCTCCTAGTACCGACACACCGGCGGCGATTTAGTAGTAACTGCAGTAAGCCCCCTATAGTTTTAAGCTTTGCAACAAATGAAGATTAAAACAAATTTAAATATATTTTTTTATTAATTTATAAATAAATAAATCATATTAAAATAAAGTTTTTAATTAAAAGTAATTTTAAATGAAAACACTAAATTTTTAAAATAAATAAATAAGACTAAAATAATGTAATATTCTAAAAATAAATAAAAACGTCACCAAAACGACAAACATTAGACCGTGATGGCGACGAATGGAAGTTGGAATTTGGGGATCTAATTCTACATAAATTAGCCTGGTTATAAAACTGAAAACACATTAAATTTCTTAATAAACCCCAAATAAAGCACTTAAAAAAAAATGTCAATGGCCAACAACTAGCCCTTGGTGGATGATGAGTGATCGCGGGAAAAAAATACCTTGGCCTATGGACTTCAATAAACATTGAAACCCAAAGAAAAAAATGTCTTGAACGAGGGAAACCAACCGAGGATAGATTTAAATCGAGTCATGGAGGAGTGAAAAACGACTGGAAAGGAAATCGAGTCAGGGAGGAGTGAAAAAAGACTGGAAAGGTTTTGCTTGCACACCAGAAGGAACTCCTAAAACCCTCTTCAAATGTCTCGAAATAAGGTGAGATTCCTTTTTCTCTCTACTGGTTCAATATTCAAGCCAGTTTTTGTTTCTGGGAATTTCATGCAAGTTCGGAGTTGCAAAATGCAAGTTATATATCTATAATTTGGCTGAAAAAATTGGTTTTATTTTATCCCATTAAGCACTCGAAGGTGGCGAAGTTACAGAGGAATTTCAGGGTCAAAATGGGTATTGAGCTCTGTGACTGGAATTTGACTTCAAATTCACTCCTTGATAAACCACCCGATTTGACCATCATTATTCTTTAATCTTAAACTAAAGATACCTGGTGCCTGGTCTTGGAGAGACTGGCCAGGCTACCAACTCACATGTTTGAAACACAATTCAAAGGACCCACTACACATAATTCCCATCTTATCACACCCTAAGGGCAGATGACATATCATGAGCTCTTGTCCTTATGCTTACCAAAGATTTACAAAGAAGAATACCCTGCAAGGATTCTCAAAAAGTACACATTCCCAATATGATAGTTACAAAAGGTGATTCTTTGAATACTCTTGTACGAGCTGACATTAAAGAGACCATACATTTAAAATAGAGTATACCGCAGATAGAGACATGATTATCATACTAAGACCATCATAGATGAACATATACTACTACAGCAAATGAGGTAAACATCGAGGTGACGCCCGATTTAAAGCCTATTACTTGATGCGCGGGCACCATTATATGCCACTTCGTTACTCAGATACGCGGAGAACACTTTTTTCCAATCTCAGTTTGTATCCTTGAATGCGGAGAACATGCCATACGATCTTGAAGGTTTTTTGAATATTGCAAGGTTGGCAAGCCAGTTTGCAACCTAGTTTCCTGTTCTACAAAGACGAATGAATTGATCATTTTGAAAGTTTGGGTTGTGTTACTACACCACTTTAGTAATACCCTCATTCTTTTATTAAGACTCAAGAGCCTATAGCTTTACCTAAGTCACCGGACACGTCCAAACCCCCCCCTCGTGTCCTGTGGGGTTGTGTTGGACATGAGCATGACGTCAACAAGTGTTTTTTCGTGTCCTGGAATCGGGACACGAAAAAACATGTGTTGACATTGTGTCCCAAACTGATTATGGAATTTAACCGACAAGATTGGTTGGTTGTTTGAGGGATTAACCCACAGAAATGGCCAATTTTGGCTCTGACACTACCAAATGTAATAGATAGATTTCTATTTATTACTGTTTGACAAAAGACTTCTGCAAATATTTATAAGAATTTATTGAATAATGTCGACTGATAAGATGATATGATGATGATTATGAGCCTCATGACGTATACTTATATGCATTGACTGGTTACAAGGTGAAGGGATATGTGCCCTTTGACCTTTCATTAACCTAATTAAATTATAATTATTCTTATTATTATGTTTATAACTGTTTAGTAATGGAAAAAGATAATAATAGGGTTTGGCCCCATCCATGTAATCTAATCAAATAGAAATAGTCCTATTTTGGTTGGCTTTCTTATGCCTCTTGCGGGCATCCAATAGTGGGGGCAGGGGAAGCCAATCACTAGCCTTTTTCCCTTGTTTCAATAGTGGAGTGAGGCCTATCCCTTTCCGCTAATAAGGGTTTCAGATAAGTGTATCATTGACATATGCATTGTGATTTGTGAATGTGTAATGTGTATTGATTGTAATTTCTATTGAATATTTGTAAATGTTCTAGTTTCTACAAAAAATTGGATCTGAATGTCTCTCTCTATAAAACGTTCTAGTTTCTACAAAAAATTGGATCTAAATATCTCTCTCTCTCTATATAAACCGTGTCCTTTGTGTTCGCGTCGGACACTCGTATTCCCGTGTCCTCCGTGTCTTGTGTCCTCTATCAGGTGACTTAGTAGCTTACCCATTAAACATGTCTATCACTGATTTGGAATCACCCTAAAGTATAACGTGAGAGTGGCTTTCAATTTTTGGGCTTCTGAGTTCACAATGGGTAGAACAAAGCTTTCTGCTTTATTTTTGTACTGTGCAGGATGAAAATGTAAAAAATCTTCCAATAAAGTGGCCTTCATGAATCATGATCAGTCTTTTTGAGCCTGCTAGATTGGTGTTCCCTATCGAGGCTGCATCAAAATATAAAAAATCGAGGTTGCGTCAGAATATAAAAATTTAAGGCTACGTCAAAATTTAAGGATCAATTTGAATACGAGATTTCTCTTTTGATGTTGGACCAGATTTGGTCTGGTATGCTGGATTTGCTTTTAAAGACTTCCTAGTTTCCATAGGAACCAAAGGGTAAGGCCCAGAAAAAAGCCCATCACATCTTTGATCTTTTGCATTTCATTGTAGATTTTTCCCATTTGAGAAACAAGTCCTCCATGGTTTATACTGTAGGACACTTTTAAGCACATGAAATTTCCTAGTGGTCCCAGACTTGCAATGCTAAATCACATTTTAGGAGTATATGGGAGTTGTCCTATGAGGCCGTGCAATGCCTGAACATCTAGTGGGGTATACCATCCCTGTCAATCAATGGCTTTCTCTGAACAATATCTTCCCCTTTGAGGCTAGGCATTAAAAAGCTGTTCCTTTCCTCCAAACTCTAGGGTTCTAGATTCAAATTCAAGATTTTGATGTCTGAAGAATCTCTACTTGCTTTAGAGTTGTCATGCACCCTTCTTTTGCATTGTACTTTCTCTTACTATTCTTGTTCCAACCTATAATATTTTCCCTTGCTCTTGTCAAGAATCAAGATCAACCTGAACATCATAATCTCTTGAATCTTTGTGTTTTCACTTTCCCTCATTGAGATGGGCCATTTATTTGGTCCCTTGTAAACTCTGAATGGATTGGAAGATAATTCATAATCTTTCCAAAAGGTGCTTATTTATTTTAGCTATACTCCTTCATTTTCTTCATGATTCCCTTTAAGCCCTCCAAGCTGCTCATAGGTTCATACCCGTTCCAACCTTTTCCCAGAAGGATGCAGAGTTTCCATCTCCAATACCCCAATAGAAATGATCCAACATTATTGATCTTCCCTCGAGGATGTTACTCCACGAGACAAGTGATCCCCCAGGCCTCAACAACGAGCTACCTCCTCCATACAAGAGTGCAGAGGGAAGCCTAACCCTTCCACTAGTTCTTCCTTGGGACAACATACTATTATTAGTTTTCTTCATTCGGCCTTAGATTGTAGGAGAGATGGGTCTATCCCTTGATAGACCTACCTCTTCTCTTTTGGATTTCTTTGCTCACGGATTCTTTCCCCGTGTGGTCTTCCGTACTCGGGTTGAGGGCTATCCATGCCTCAATATAGATTTCTCCTCTCTTCTCCTCTCTACTTTACTTTATTTTACTTTCTTTTCTACATATTGCTTTTATAGGAAGCATTTTGGTACTCTTTCTTTGTAACCGCATCACTGTATTCAGCAGTTCCATTGACCTACATTTGTGGTCATTAGTTGGACACTAATAAAATTATCTTTAGCTTTCTCTTTATCTGGATTCATATTTGCGAGGTATTGTAATCAGAGAATTCTAATTTCTACTCCACAAAGCATTTTGTTTTTCTAGCATTCTCCAGAGTACCAGAGCTGTTTTACTGAAAGGGCTTTGTTCATGAGATCCAACATTTTTAGATCCATTCCTCCTGCACATTTGGGTTTCTCTGTTTCATGCCAAGTAAGTAGGAGTTGTTTCTTTTCATTTACAGATCCACACCATAAGAAATGTCTCATTGATCCTTCAATTTCCAAGATAGTTTTTGATGGAGCTATCAGGATTGAACTCAAGGAAATGGGGATCTCTGAAAGGCTAGCCTGGACAGTGGATACATACCAAGCTGCCGGCAAGTGAAGGGCCCCTATTAAACCGAGATGCCAAAAAGTTGTAACTTCTTCCTCGAACAAAGTTTGTGTGAAGTGTTAGTTGCATTTATATGACTTTTAATTATGTTTTAGGTTGTAGCAGATGAATGATGTCATGCTAGAACATATGTTATCTAGCAGTGGCTATGCTCCCATGTGGCCTATGTTTCTCCTAAGGAATCATGTTAACTTTGTAAGCATTTGGTAAAGGAGATGTACATTGTGCTCAATAAAAAGCTATCTTGTAATATAACATGTCTTCCCTTGATATGATTTGTCTTTCTGTGAGTATCAGTGAAATCAAGGTTAAAAAAGTAGGAACAGGAGATTCTTTCTTTTGCATTTTTGCTCAATTTCCCATCATAAAATACTGATAATTTTATAATTTCTTGATGGTGTCAGGAATCGCTGGTATTATTGCTTGACATCAGTCCATCAATGCACAATCACCTCCATTATGTAGAAAGAGCCATGTCTACACTTGTACGCAGGAAGGTATGCTTCTGTTTTTGTTTCTTTTGTGTTAGATACATAACACATCTATTTTTGCGTGATGTTTGCTTGCTTGGATATCACTGTTGAAGCATATGCATTATAGCAATGTCTACACTTGTACAGAGGAATATATGCTTCTGCTTTTGTTTCTTTTGTGTTAGATACATAACACATCTATTTTTATATGATGTTTGCTTGCTTGGATATCACTGTTGGAGCATGGCATTCCTTTTTTATGGATATCACTATTGAAGCATATGCATTATAGCATTCCTTTTTCTGAATAGCTTTTGATTTCATGAAAATATTCAGTTTGAGATCAATAATCACCTCTCTTTTGAAACTTTCAAATCATTGCTTGTATTGGAAAACATATGCATTGTAATATGTACTACCATTGTTTGGTTGGAATGGCTTTGTTTGTGTCAATTTTCAATTAAGAATGATGACGCTGTATACAGATTACAAAGTTCTATGCTGATACGCCTATGAACTGTTTTGGCAATATTCGATATGAACAGGTTTATTTTAGTAGGAGTGATGAAGTAGGGCTTGTCCTGTTTGGAGCTGAAGGTATTACACTCATCCAGATTATTGTGGTTCTTATTTACCTGTATGAAAAATGCATCATAATAGTCAACAATGCTATTTAATTGCATGCTCTAGGACAGCCATTTTTTGTGCCTTTCTCTCTGGGACATCTAAAAAATTAAGAATTGGGCTCAATACTGTTAATGTTTAAACTTATATTATGTTTCTGTAGAACCTGAATGCATTTTATAAATCATTAACAAGTGATGACAATTTAATGATAAGTACTTTATTGTAGCACAAACAATAAAGATTAGAACAATACCTATTTAACTTTTGGAGAATATTGTTAAAAAACTTTATTTTTGGTTACAAATCTGATATAGTTTTTAATGAACCAAGTGGCATGTTATTGTAATTGTTGTATTATATTATATGCATATTTTTGTTGTTCTTGTAGTTACTTACTTATAGACATCACCTTTAGCTGACATCCATTCACTAATCAACAAAATGTTTTTAACCCAACTATCCTTGTGTACTATATAAAATGCACATCTCTTGCTATTCTTTCTCCAAATGCTTTGGTCACAAATGCAACTGATGCCTAAGCACTGTTGAAATTGGTACCTCTTCTGGTGTTTAGCATGTTGTTGAGGTGATGTTGGCGATGAGACCTTGAATGGTGATTTGCCAAAACCATGCATCTTCAGTTGGATGTGGTCGATATTTCTGAAGAAACCCATGATAGATCAGACACTAACAAAATAAGATGTCAAACATTCTAAATGTCCAAAAGAAAGACACCAGAAATGCGATGGAGACGCCTGATGTTAATTTTCAGACTATGGTAAGCAGATTCTACACACAGAAAATTAACCTAAACTCTAGGTAGGTAAAAACGTGAAAGCTCCTATCGAGATTTGAAACTGCAACTTCTAAATATGTTAATTTACAAAAACACATTCTGCTAGGAAATACGAACAACAAACACACAATATGGAACTCTCAATACTGTAGCTATCTTCTATTTATTGAAAGAAGAAAATTATACTGCTATAGCCCAAAAATTAATTACACTAATCATACCATTTCAGTGGTGTGCCCCAGGTCTCCTTTATAGAATAAAAGATAGATGGAAAATACATTGCATATAGACATCCAGTGATGTGGCCTAGCCTCCTAGGTGATAGTGTCAAAAACCTAACCCTAATCTCCTAGGCGAAAGCATCCTCACGCACAGATATTGCTGCTAGGAATTGTGCTTCCAACTGGAGAAAATTAAGTCATTGCATGCATGCATTGAGCCTCTGAACTGAAGACAAATTGATGAATGATTTCCTTGGGATATGAGCCTCTCCTAGAGTAGATCAACCTCATCATTCAATTCACCCTCTGCTCTTGGAGAACTGTGCATTCTCTAAATCTAAAATAGGAATTTAACTAACCTATATCGGTCTATCTACATAGTGTTGCCGCCTTTCACACACCTGGGGGAAAACGTGGCAGAAATCTTCAAGCCACTTGGTGTGTCCTCGGGGGCAAGTCTCGAGTCAAGGCTGCCAACTTGTTCTTGACTCCTTAGTTTAGGCCAACTCCTAATGAAGCCAAGGGGGGTAGACCCTATTAGTTGCTAAGGTTGTTAAGGCTTTGGTGTGATGGAGGTGATTTAGTTGTTTACGAGTTTTGAAAATAAATAAACAAATGAACAAGATACTTGCAACGAAAATATTTAAATCACAACAACATATAGATCAATGTATGATATATTAAAGCACATAGAAGCAAATGATTGTAAAATGTAAAGAACCAATGCCAAAATGGAGTCCATAGATAAAAGATGTTGTTGTATTTCTGAAAGGAAAGTGTTGCAAGTGCTCTTGGTCAGTTTTAATTTAATGTGGAGATGAGTTGATTAACTTATGGGGGGGAGGGAACTCCAGATATACCCTAGGGTACAAGGAGTATGTCCAAAACCATTATCTGATGCGGCTTTTCACAAGGAATATGTGGGCTTGTTGGAGTCTCGGAGATGTGTTCAACACTACACCAACAAGGGTGTAGCCTAACGGTGTCTCGAAGTTGCTACCTAGTTGTTCCAGCTTCCTTTGTTGATTTTTCCACCGCAATGGATTAACTCGAGGTGTTGGATTTTTGCCTGGGAGGTTAATTAAAAAGTGAGGACTAATTAAAGCTAGTCACCCACGTTGCTTTTGATGCAACCAATTGTTCGGTTGAACCACAGTGGTGCAGAGCATACACAACAGAGCGTTAGTAAAGTTTTAAGGATTTTAAGTACAATGTGTTTGCTTGGTTATATGTGAGAAATTAATTAGTGCACATTCTTGCTTTTGATTATCCCAAAGCTCAGGGCAAACCTGCGATGGGAAAGAGCATACACCGGAATGGCAAATTGTTGATTTAAAACTGGTATTGTAAGACAAGAAAAGTAAAAGCGGTGAAACTAATTACTACGACAAGGAATATTTGTTCCCCAACGAGCAAGCTCTTTGGGTAATTTGGTAGATCAATGTCGGGTTAGTATTACTTTTCACAACCAAAATAGAAAAAAAGTTGCCTTAAAGGAAAAGAAATCACAAGAAAACTACACTACTTCCTACGACAAAGAGTATTTTTTCCCCAATTGAATGGATTCTCTTGGGTAATTCAGTAAAGCAATGCTGGATGAGTTCTACAAACCAAAGTAAAGATTTTATTGATTGCGTTATAATCAAACTAAAACTAATTTAAAAACTTGCAAAAAGTAAATAATCAAACAAAGGGCAGATCCAGGCTTCCCCCAAATGGGGGAAGGGGGTTGTGGGAGCCGTAATCCCACTTGCTTTTTATTAACTTGTATTACAATCTTTTCTTTTGGGAAAGCTTTTTGTCCTTTGAAAATAGGAGCAAAAAAGTGTACCTTTTTTTGCGAGAAAGGGAAAGAAGAAAAGATAAAAAATGATGGGGGTTTGGAAGAGTCTTTTCGAATGGTTCAAGCCTTCAAAGGGCCTTCTAATCATCCTCCTTCCTGCCAAATACACATAAAAACCAACAAACAAAAAAATGGAAGATTAGTGGATTAGTCCAATATTATACACTAAAAAATTTACGCTTAGTACTTGTGCAAAGATAGAACTATTATGCTACTTCAAATACTAACTAGATCCAAGCTCTTAAATGTAAAATTGAAACACTTCATGGATCTAGAAATGAAAGCAAGTAAAACGAGAATGATTAGCTTTATAGATCTGATTTAACTTGCAAAAATAAAGTAATTGAGAAAGAGTTGTAGTTTTTTGTAGAAAGAAGCGGAAACAACTACTCAAGCTTGAATCTCTTGGAAAACTTGGAAGTTTGAAGGTGAAACCATAAGTGTTTTGATCTAGATCCAAGAAAAAGAGATGCAACTTAGCTCAACTTTTTACTCGGGATTGTGATTTGCAAACAAAAGCTATCACATTTGCAACAAATATACTAGATATGGTACTTTTCACAGTTAGAAATAAAAAAAGCATGAGCTACAACTTAATAAAACATGTCTGCTTAAATCGCTAAGAGTAAAGAGTAAGTAAATAAATTGACAACTGCAAATATTTACTCTACGTGCTTTAAGATAACCTTCCAAGCCAGACCGATGATGAAAAAACAAAGCATGACAGAAATGCAGCAATATCACCTCATCCACCAAAAGTATGCATCCACAGAAATCACACTCATAAGCCTCCAAAGCCTTCAACTTTATTCAAATGATAACAATAAACAAATTACATGAGCAGAGGTTCCTTTGCTTCCCTCCAAAATGAGGAAGAAGGCCTTACTTAAATAGAAAAAGAGAGACCCAGGGGGTCTCACCAACACTGAAGATGAACCTAGAGTGTAACTGAGTTGAACTGAGCTGAAGAGGAGTCCCATTGAGTTGAACTGAAGAGGAACTGTAGAGGTGATTGACACCTCTCTCACCAATCTTCACTAATCCATTAGTAGCTGCCAACACACCACAAGATCTCACCAATCCCCACACATGCGAGTTTCCTCTCCTCATGCGAATGTATGGACTTACGTCAATCTTCATAGTTGAAACCATACGATAGCCTCCACTTTGAAAGTATCAAAACAATATTTTTTTTTAATAAATGGGGAGGGGTCCACCTTCATCCCACTCTTAGTGCAACCCCTCGTCATGCTTTCAACTAGCGTGACGTCATCCCTCAAAGAATTAATTCGTAGCCATTTGCTTGCTCCTTTGGTGATATATCATAACTCAACCCAAAGTTTTAATAACTTAATAAGGAGAGAGGGGTCCACGCTTGTGCTAATGAAACCACTACTTTGGGTTGGCGTCACTCCCTCACTTAACCATTCACTACCTCTTTATTTACCATTTGTTACCTCTCTTTTTATCCAAAGTTTCACATGGAAGAGAAGCACATGACCATGGAACCCATTGCCATGTCATCTTCACACCATTTTTTTATTAATTTTTGACTTTGGTGCATTTTCTCATAATTTAGCATTTAAATGCCATTTTGATGCTCCGTTAGCCAAATAACGCCTTCCCTGTGTTTTTGCTGCCCGAAACATAGTGAAAGTGGCCACTGGGGTGAAGATGCTGCTCTGAGCTTGAAAATGAGCCCAACCACGCCAAAAACAGACTCCAGCTCATACTTTTTTTACATTTTGAATTTTTCCATTTAAACCATTAAAAAATGGCCTAAAAAACAGATTTTTTTTCTCGGAATCAGACGAAACTCTAGGGGGACCTAGTACATTTCCATACGACTCAAAAACAATGCCTAACACGCTTATATACATCGACACATGAACTTTAATAACCTACTAAGGCCTAACCACCAAGACGAAAATTCCAGTGTTGGAGAAGCGGTGAAAAACTCGAAAATTATATATCGCTTATTCAACATTGCATAATTGATGAGAGAAAATCACCTTGGAATAATCGGATTCATAGCCCAGTCTTAGGAAGCCAAGTCCTTTACAAAAAGTTTGCCGTGTTAGAGCATTTATTATAACGCCCCCAAGGGGTATGAACATGCATTTTATTAAAAAAGAGGCCCCAAAAAGGCCTTGATGAACCACGGATCCTTTTGAGCATTGACAATGAACAATTGACTTGTACAATACTTTGGCGGCTCACTGGAAATCCACTAAGTGCAAAATTAGTGGATAACACATAGCAACAATGCTTCTCTCAAAGCAAACTAGTGCTGTGCCTAGCTTCATCTCCCATCAATGCTGTGCACATCTGGAGGTATGGATCTGCTGCATCGAGGTATGCATATACAGTTACTGCCGCACCATGAAAAAGGAAAACCAATTACCAAGCAAACAAGGTAAAATTATCTAACACTTCTCAGGGCACCAATTACCAAAAGACATGTTGCAGTCATTTCTAGTTATAGAATAGGTGCTCAGAACCTCTAGACATGTGAGAAGTATAGAAGACACAAACTTATGATGGAGAATTTATTACAGACACATGCAGTTTGATGATGAATATCCAATCACGTGAAAGTGTGAGACAATTGACACTTAGTGTTTGACAACTGAGTGTCTCCAATAACATTCCGACATAGCATACATGTGGAGTCTGACAACTCCAATCATGTGAAAATGTGAGACAACTGATACTTGCTGTCTGATAGAGAATGCCTTTGCATAATCACAAGGTTCACTTCTGATTTGATTGTTTGAAAAATGCAAAATCATTAATAATTCTTTCGAAGAATTTAATGGCAATAATTTTCAGTGGTGTTGGGGATGATAGGGTAAAGCACTCATTGGGCTAGGACTGTAGGATATCCAGATATACACCATGTGGATCTAGCAAAGTCTAGTAAATTTTCATGTTGAAACAACAATATTTTGTTTTATAGGCATCCAGGAAATAAAAAATTACATATCGCATGCACAATCTGAGATCATTGATAACTTAACTAGCAGAAGATGGTGTTAAAGTTGAGGACGAAGATGCAAAGGTTGACTTGTTAAAAAGTTGGACTCCTAGAGATAACAATATTGTTTTTATACCTAGTCAATATTGTCACATGTTATAGAAACCATAATTTCAACATTTGTTGCAGAGGAAAAATGAATTTGAGTAACGATAAAGATGAAAGAGAACAAAATTTATCTGTAAAGGTAAAATTGGTAGCAAAGGGTAGGTCAACAAAGTTAGAAACTACACAAATGAAGAAACAATGTGCTTTTACCATGGGAAGCCAGGACATATTGCTTGGAATTGCAGGATATGTGGTGTTGCCTTGTGTAAAGGGAAGGATATTATGAACAAGGGTGAGAGCATGTTGTTGTTGAAAATGTAACTTCAAAAGATATTCTATTATATATTATTATTGTATTTTATTGTAGCTCCGTCGGAGATGTTTTTCCTCTGTTTGGGATGTTGTTATTGTATTTGGTCATGCTAGAATATCGAGGTAAAACCTCCGTTGTAAGTTGGGGCAATAGTCCCTAGAAGAAATATTGTAAAATGTATTTCGAGTCTCCCTAGAGGGAAGTCGGCCCAGTTAGTGTTTTTGGTTAGTCACTTGTAAAGTATAAATAGGGAGGTGCCCTCCCTCATTCAGAAACACATCACTCGACCAAGTTTGCTCAAGAGAGAGAAGGACAAGTGCGCCAGTGAAGGAGAAGAAGAACTTGCTGAAGACATCTTATCTTTGGGTATTCTATCTTGGTTTGACATTTTACTAAGTAACAAAACTATTCTGAAGAAGTTGCGAGTTTTTCTCCTTCATGGTTTCCTCGAGGAAAATCTTTGTGTTCTTGTGTATTGTTGTGCTTGTCTATCTTTTAATTTAAAGATCTAACCTAATTGAATTAAAATACAAATTCTAACATGGTACCAGAGCCACTATGAAAGAAGGTACTATGTAGCTGCAGAAACTAGGGCTTCCAAGTTCTAGCAATTTTCTCCACGAAATTTCTAGAAGAGGGCTAGGCAATCTCGCTTCAAGGAGGCGCATCTTTTGGTGAAGAAAGATCTAGTTTGGAGAAGTTTCAATTTTGACCTAATCACCACTGTTGGAGGAAGCTAGGGCATCAAGTTTTTGGAGTTTTGCTCCACATAATTTGGAAAAGGACCTCATTGGACAACTTGCCTCAAGGAGGCACATCTTTCTATCCAAACAAAATTTCAAGATTCCAAGTTTGGAAAATTAGGGTTTCTCTGTGGAACCCTAGGTCAGCCAAATCCAGAATCAACTTGGACATCTCAAATTGGTAAGATCTATTTCCTTGCTATTTTCATTTGAGGTTCTCATATCAAGATGATGAATCACACCAAGGTTGAGGATAAGCTTGATGGAGCAGATTACTTTCGAGCATGGAAGTATAGAATCTCTCTTATCATAGAAGAGAATGACTTGGACAAATATGTTAATGAGGAGGTTCTAGAACCAGAGGGAGAAGAGGCAAAGACAAACCACAAGAAGAACATGATAAGAGCTAAAAGGACTATTGCAGATTCCATGAAGGATAACCTCATCCCACATGTATCATTATTGAAGACTCCTAAGAAGATGTTTGATGCTTTGACCAAGCTATTTGAAGGAAAGAACATCAACCAGAAGATGAGCTTGAGGAATCAACTCAAGAATGTGAAGATCCAACATTCAGAAACCATTCAGTCTTACTTCAGAAGGGTTTCTCAGATTAAGGAGCAACTAGAGGCCATTGAAGAAAATGTTGAAGGATTGTTAGGATTATTAATTCTCCCTTGTCCAAATTTGGTCATATGTCTAAATTGGGAGTCATGTCTAAATCGGGAGTCCATCCAGTCTATTTATAGTCATTAACACCATTGGGTCCACTTGACCTAATTGGGGCACATGTTTCAGTTACTAAAGTGTGGGGAACACTAATTGAGGCTCACTGCCACTTATTGCACTTGATTGCATAAGTTTAGGAGCCTCCTAGATCAATACCTACAATTTAGGAAGCCACTGGGAGTGCCGAAACTAACCAAGGTCAGTTCACTTCAGTTAATGACTAGTCAAGCTAAGTTAGGAGTCAGTTACATTCAGTCAAGTTCTCTACATTCAGTTAGCGCTAGGTTTACTTGACTGCACACATGTGGGGCGTATTTCTTACCTACCACAGTCAGTTAACCTTAGTCAACACTGAATGTAACACTTTAGTTGTGTTTTAGAGCTCCGATGAACTCCGGTTATGGTTTAGACAAGGTCAGTTAACCACTGAGTCCTCCGATAGTGATTTAGACAAGGTCTTGGTTACCTACAGTCAAGTAGAGTCTAATCAATTCGAACTTCCTCATGTGGATTCGAATTGCTTGTGGCTATTAAAGCCATTTTACTTCTTTGTAATTATCATCGGATTACTTTTTTTGATTAATGAAAGCATTCACAGCTGCAAGCCTTTTGCACTGTTTCATTCTTCAATTGCTGAGTAAATTGTGAGATCCACTTTGTGAGTTGTGTATTTGTCTATAGATCTATATGCTCAAATTTACATGGTATCAGAGCCTCAGTGGACAAGACTCCTCTCCTCCTCAGATCTCTAGCCAGATCATTTTTTTCCAGTACTGCACCAGAAGCGGAGAATTTACCACTTAATATCCCAACTTAAGAAATTGTTGATCAAGCTTGCTTGATCAACTATGCTGGGTGTGAAGGAAATTCCAAAAGTGCAGACTGTCGACCTTACTTTGTATGTTTGATTGTGTGACAGGTTATCAGCTTCTCTTACAGCATTCGCTACAAGCAACCCTTTCTTCTCACTACATTCGCTACAGCAGCTTAGTTCTTCCTATTACATTCGAAATGGCTCATCAAATAGAGCTTCTCACTCCCTTCAACTATCACCAGTGGAAGGATGACATGATAGTATTGCTCTGCACCAAGCATCTCTTCAGACTCATAGAAGAAACAGAGGAAGAGCCAGAATCAGATAAAGACAAAGCTAAGTACATGAACAGGCTTGATGAAGCCATTGGTCTCATGCTCTTCTCAGTCTCAAGAGATCTTCGATTTCACATCCAAGACTTGGACACTCCCAAGGAGGTTTGGGACAAGCTTGCTTCCTTATTTGATAAGCATGATGAGATGAGGATCCATCAGCTAGAAAATGATCTGGTTACTCTCAATCCATCTAATTTCGAATCTCTAAATGAATTCTTCTCAAAGTTCAAGAACCTGATATATCAGTTGAAGCAATGAAAAGTGAAGAAGGATGAAGATCAGCTCATCCTTTCCATTCTCACAAAGCTCAATGCAAACTACTCAGTCTTTGTATCCACCTTCCAAACAGTAAGGCTCACTACTCCAAATTGGAAGATGCGCACTCTTAATGACTTCATCCAATCTCTTATTTCTGAGAATGATAAATTGATCCAAATGGGGATCATCCGATCTCCCAAAGATCTAGCTCTAGTTGCAAGAGGAGATAAGGTAGCGAATGACAAAGGAAAGCAAAGAGATGAGTCCCCTGTGAAGAAAGAGCAGTCAAAAGAACCTTCAGGTTCGAAGAGAAGCAAGAAGAATGGCAAAGGCAAGGACCTCTGCTCTTACTGTGGAAGGGGCTTCCATTCAGAAAGCTCCTGTATGAGAAGACAACTTGATGAAATGGCCCTGCTCTTGAAAAAGCACAACATTTCTGTACCTGCTAGCGCAAGGAAGGAAGACTCTGAAGAAGAAGAAGAATACCAAAGGAAAGGACATGCACTGAAGGCTTGCTGCACATCAACACCTGTCTTCCTCATTGATTCTGGAGCTTCCAACCATATGGCTGCATCCATAGAATCCTTCTCTTCTTTTCAGTCCTTTGATGGTCCTAGTATTCAGATGGGCAATAAAAGTGAAGTCAAAACAAAAGGGAAGGGCTCTATCCAACTTGAACATGGAAGGTTCAAAGATGTGCTATTTGTTCCCTCCCTAGCTTCAAACCTGTTATCTGTCTATCAGATGACCCATACTGGATCTCCAAAGCGAGTGATCTTTGGTCCTAACTCAGTGGAGATCACAGATATCTCTACTGGGAGCATCATAGCAAAGGGTACTGCAAATCATGCTTCAAAAGCATATGAGTTCTCACATTTCATGGCTCCTTTAGAACCAATG